>JAJHUR010118536.1:0-12612 GCA_027495735.1 Lutjanus campechanus
GAGTGTGTGATTAAAACAGAAGTGAAGAACACAAGAGTCACACGTCATCCATTCATCTCTGTCTCTCCATAACAGTCTCTGCCTCTTCATTACTGTCTGACTCCCTCACCTACCCACATGTTTGTCTACCTGCTTTCCACTCCCTCCTTCCACACTCCTCTCTGCCTCTCTAACTTTATGTCCTCCTTATGTCCTCACCTTTTGGTCCCCCCTATCTCCCTCTTAGTCTCCTTTTCTGTCCTCCTTTCCTTTATTTTATCCTACCTGTTCCAGTTTCACCTCTTCTGCTCCTGAAATCTTTTCCTGCTTCTCCTTCATTTCTCTTTTCACCTCCTGCACTTGTCTGTCTCTGTCTCCCTCTACCTCACGCCATCTTTGTTTCTCCCCCTCCTTAAACACACACACACACACACACACACACACACACACACACACACAACTCTTCTTATTAAATTAGTAATAATGTCGCCTTGCTCCCTCCCAGGAGGGCAGTGTTATTGACTTCATTATGTAAATGTAAACCAGCCCAAAGCTATACTACTGATGGGGTAAGACACACACACACAGAGAGAGAGAGAGAGAGAGAGAGAGAGAGAGAGAGAGAGAGAGAGAGAGAGAGAGAGAGAGAGAGAGAGAGAGAGAGAGAGAGAGAGAGAGTGCGTGTGTTTGTAGGCCGAGCTTGCTGGCCAGGAAAAATTTCTTGCTGTTTCAGATAATTATGTCAACCAGTGGAGCTGAAGTGTGTAGTCGCATAAAATCGGCTAAATCGAACGGGCCTGGGGCTTATTGTATCTGTCTTGTGGTGACAATGTGTCAGTGCTGAATAGAATAGACTGCAACAGACAATGAATGCCCACAATACAAAATTTGTATCAGCATCTGTCATTCAGGCATTTTTTTTTAAAAAAACAAAATTGTAAAATTATAGTGTGTGTCTGTAATCAAATTGTCTGTGTTTTGATCTCTTTGTCCTCTCCACATGTCAAAGTGTCCTTGAGCAAAACACTGGGGACCAAATGACTCCTGATACGTGTACGTGGGTGGTAGGATTTTTAATTGTTACTTAATCAGAACATGTACTCCCTGCTTCCTTGTTTAGGTACAGTTAGTTTTCTCAATGCAAACTGTACTGTGGACCAGAGCATGGATCAACGAACAATGCCCAGGTACGGGATGAAAGTGTTCACAACAATCAAACAAATTGGGTCCCGGGTCCCTGATATGACAGACCCCTGAACATGATCAATAAGTTGTCTGTACTATAGATGTAATTCACATTCTTAAAAGTACCAAGTTTGGTACCCAACCCTGATGGGACAACAAATTAAGTTTCTTTGAACAAAAATCATTATGTTCCATTCTGACAAATTAATTTTTGTTATATCTGAGATTAAAGATTGTATACAGACAGAATGTTTTCAGAGATTTCATTCACACATTTTGAGATTTCTGGCCACCGAATCTAACAGGCTTATTTTACATTTGTGTTGGCTCTTCACTTTGTTTTCAATGCCAGCTCTAACAAACATATTTGGCTGTGAGCAACTCTTCACAGGAAACAGACCGATGAGAACGCGCGCCAGGTGGATGTACCCAACAGGTACCTGAATGGCCCGTGTACTTTACCAGTAATTTTGGCTTTGTGTTTTGGCCAGGAAGCGAAATTCATCTCATCTTAACTCTGATCTGCCGGGCGTGTGGTTCTTTCCGTCACACTGGCACTCGCCGGTCACAGCCGCCAAACCACGCTGTGTCTTGATACAAGTTCACAGACCTGGAAACCTACTGGAGGGTATGCAGTGAACACGCATGCACACACATGCACGCACACACACTGTCAAACACAGTATTGGCAGAAGCAGGCCAGACAGATGGAAAGACAGCAGAGAGCAGGGAGGAAGTGGAAATTAAAGTCACAGTGTCAGGAAGAACAATTATAGCTCAGGGACTAATATTACATGTACACTGACTGACTGAATATTAACCGGAGGCAATAAGTATGAGGTTTATTCACATTTTAACAATATATTTGACAATTTTTGCTTTATTTATCATGTTGGTTTGTTGGTCGGCCTATCAGTTTGGTCAAGGCTTAAATATCTCAACAACTACTACATGGATTGGCACAAAATTTTGTTTGTACAAACCCTCATGGTTTCCAGATGTTGAAGCCCAGTAACTTTGGTGATCCTTTTCTGACTTTAGACTTTTCATAGTCGTATCATCAGGTCAGAGTTTTCCCTATCTAGTGAAATATCTCTACATCTACCACTTGGACTGGCATAACATTTTGTACTCTATTGTACCCTGCAGCATATGGCAGAGAGCAGTAACTACAGAACAGCTGTAGCTGAGAAAAATGGTTTTCAAGTTTTCAGGCTGACTGGGTAAACGGTGCAACGGGATGTAATACTGTCATTTTGTTTTTGTTTTTTTAGACTGATAATTTTACAAGAACAACAACAAAAAAATTGCATAGAGATCGGCTGCACAATAAAAAAACTGCACTCTGCCATTTCTTAATAAGCTGCCTGAAAATATGTGATTTAAGATTAGCTGAACCACACCACATGAATTCCACTAGTCAGCGGTCACTGAGATGGCGGTTACTGCTAGTCTGCTAAGCTAGTTAGCTTACGCATGACTAGTTAAACTGCTTTTATTCACTGTGAACAGATTTAGCTGCTACCTTCTTTATGTGAGATAACAAACTAGACATTAGGTTATTAAAATGGTCATATTTCAGCTGTAATGTTTTATAGGAAACACCTAGGGGGTAGAAAATTTAAATTTAGCTTTCGCCATATCTAGCCTTTGATATCTCATCAGCAAGCTTTAACAAAATTTTGCTGTCTTGATTTTTTCATTTTGTTTTCTTTGTTTTTCACCCGGTCGGTTGATCGGTCCA
The DNA here is from genome assembly GCA_027495735.1 of Lutjanus campechanus. Lineage (NCBI taxonomy): Eukaryota > Metazoa > Chordata > Actinopteri > Lutjaniformes > Lutjanidae > Lutjanus > Lutjanus campechanus. Next base: position 2,909 of record JAJHUR010118536.1, read on the forward strand.
CGAAAATTTCCTGCCTTTTGGCAGCCTCGGTTTTTGTCCTTGGAGGTCAAATGTGTGTCTGGGTGTGAAGGTGTGTGTTTCTGTTCGTGCCATTTGGTTAAAGGAGTGAATGGTAATTTGAGTGGCCTATCACAAAACATTTGGTGGACTGGCAAAAAAGGGGCATGGTAGTGGGAGTTGCCTGTATAAAAAAGATACAGTACGTGACTTCTAAACGGATTACTGAAACATGGCCAAACTCATGAACTGTTTGTTGTAGACTCTGGTGGGTGGCAACATTAGTCTCAGCAGAGAGCTCCAATGGTGCGAGTTAGCCCTGTCCCCTTTCATAAACTCATTACCTGTTTGTTCTGGGCACTTGTGGGAGCCACCACTGGACTCAGCAGCGTTCCTTTTTCCATTGGTGTGACTTAGTGCCACTCCTTATATGGATGCATGTATTTTCAATAGCTGGTTGTGGCTATTGATGGCTGATGTCAAGTGTTTTCCAAATGGTGTTCAAATCTGTCAAACAGTGATTCGGCAGTGATATTTGATATCTTTTTGCTATTTGTATTGTGCGCAACATTTTCTTTTTTGCTCAGTGTTTGATGAAACGTCCCCAAAATATTTGACAAAACACCTGAATCCAGCAGAATGATGTGTGATTTTTTTTCATGATTTTATCACTAAGATTTTGACTTTTGTTTGTATTTTAGGTTTAAACAGATAAAAATGTTTCAGTTTTGTGATTGCCTCAACTTGTAAGGCGTGTGGAAACCATGTCTCCCCAGTGGTGCAGTCTGTAAGTCACCTTCTCTTGGGATCCAAGCAATGTGACACCCTCTACATGACTGTGTGTTGTGTATCTTATCAATTCTTGTTTCTTACAAGCATCAAAATACTTACATTGCAATCTGCTTGGACCTCATTCATTGCTGCTTGTAGCTATATTGTGATCATGTCTTTTTTTTATAATTAACTGTAATGTAATACAGTTACTGTTTTTTATGCACAAATTGAAAGGAACCAATGTCCAAGGAACCAAAACAGAAACCACCAGAGGAGAATGGAGTAAAGAATCTGATTAAGCAATAGTGACAAAAACAAAAAACAGTTCACTGACTGACTCACTGACCTGCTGCCTGAGAGGACAACAGACCAATCTGTCCGTCCATTGCCTCAGTTCTCTTGCTACTACTGGAAATAACTCGCTATTAATTTCAATTTTAGCGTGTAAAGTTGAGGGTTTTGGTGTGACTAGCCTCTGACTGATCGTGTTAGAGACAGACAAATCAACTAATTAAATCACACTGTTTCCATTTGTCTGTCTGTGTAACTGACTGACTGATTCCCTGAGTGACTGAAAATTATATAAAAACAGCTATTAACCACAGTTATTCTGAGAGATTATGTTTCAGCCTCAGACTGTCTGGTCAGAAGGCATTAGAAATGAGGAGCTGTGCACCAGACACCTCATGCATTTTTAACCAATCAATATCCTCTTTTCTACATCTCTTTCTCCGTCTCTATTTCTCTACTCATCTGTGTTCTTTGCCTCTCTGTTGCTCTGCTGTTATATTTTATGTACTATACTGTAATTGTTTTCTTTTTTCGCTCTGATGCCTTTTCTCCTTGAACTGCTGCAAAGTTTATTGGTCTGTCTCGTCTCTCTCATCTCACTCCGTCTGTTGTCTCCGTCCATCTCTGGCCAAGATATCTTTCTCATCTGACTCTGTTGTCCTCGGTCCGCTCTCTCTCCCTCTCTTGCTCTTTGTTTTGTCGCAGTCACTGTGTTGTCTCCGTCTTCATAATGCCTTTCTTGTCTCCTTCATTGCATCATGAAAGACAAGTGTTGTAAACGCTCTGCCCCATTTGACTAACTTTGGAAATTATCTGTCCTAGTTTACTTTGTCTTAATTAGAATAAGAACATAGTCTGTCTGAGCGTCACAGCACAGACCCCAGAGTGAGCACGTAGACATGTAGACATCAATACAAAATACTGAGTTGGCTGGTTCAACAAATTACAAAAAAGGAATACATATTTTCACTTTCCTGGTACAGACAGTCTTGGCCTCATTTTTTATCCAATTTTTGAGACGCTGTTCAGTTTTCTGGGATGTTTCTGCGGCCACTACAATACATGAAAGAGGTGAGCAGGATTTGGTTGTAACGCTCAAAAGGTTGAGAAATGACATTTCAGAAACTGTCACAGTAACCTTTCTTAACAGTGTCCTGGGTATACTGTAATCCACAAAGGATGGACGTAAAATTTGGTTTTGATATAATAACAAGCAATACAAAAGCCAGGATCACTGACATTAGTTCTAACATCAATGCATTATATAATTAAAAGCAGCTAATGCAATATCGTGTATAGGGGAGAGAAATGTTTCAAGATTTACAAGGCGAATGACTACTTCTGAATACATTTTAATTACCACTGAACAGTTTGATAGGGCATTTCTTTTTACTTTTCTCTGTTATTTATTTAATCATAGGCATGTTAATGTTAATGTTTAAAAGTAAATTTTCTGCACAACAGCAGCAAGGAAGAAAAGAGCACTGAGTGCTCAGAATGAGAACAAATTGACACTAGAGTTGATGCTCAAAACAGACTACTGTAGTATCTGTAGTATTGATACTATAGAGATTGATTTGTTCATCCTTATAATCCACAGACTAAATAAACAGTTTTCACTGGGACTACTACCAGAGACATAGTCTCTATGAAACTCCTGACAGTGTACTGCGATTGTGAAGATTAGATTGTGAGAAATGGGGACACTGATTCTGGAAAGACATGCTGCTGTTTAAGTTTTTTAATTGGATTTTTGTTGTGGACACTACAAATTAATTCCATTTCTTTTGTTTTAATGTTGTGGCAGCAGAATTTACAAAGACCAATATCTCAAAAGTCCAGTGTGTAAATCTAGGGCAATTTATTAGCAGAATTTAGCAGAAATGAAATAAAATATTCATAAATTTTCATGTTTTCATTATCGTTTAATCACCTGAAAATAAGAATCATGTTTTCATTACCTTGGAATGAGCCATTTAAATTTACAGAGGGAGCAGGTCTTCTTCCACCATGTTGTACCATCATGTTTAGCCCACAAACAAACCAAACATCCCACCATAGTTTGCCCTACTTGCGTGGAAGGGGTTGGTGAGGTGAGTGCAGGAAGACGCGTTGCTGAGTTGTTTAGCTACACAATCAGTCCTTTTCAGACCTGGAATTAACATGCATCCTGAGTGATCCGATCAGATGTGGACAGCTTTAAGTACAGGTGTGACTGCGGTCAGGACCCAGCTGAGATCCTCTCGCTCAGACCACATTCAGAGATAGTCTGGGCCACACTCTTTCAGCAACATGAATGCAAATGTGTCCTGAGCCACACTGCAAAACAACCTACTTAACTGATGCCCTGGAAGTCCATCATTTTGTTTATTGTGATGCAAATTATGTGTTTGGCTCTCTCACCTCACAGCAGATGTTTGTGAACACACAAGTAACACCAGCCTCCCTCAAAAAAAACTGTGCCATTTTGTGAGTTGTTGAGTCAGGAGAAACTTTAGAAACTTTTTGAAACACTGTATCTAAGAAATTCTTAATTATTTGGGCCTTCTTCCAAATTTGGCAAACGTTATACATTAAGTTATCTTTGTGGAAAAGCATTTTGTCCTTTCGCCGCAATTTGCATACAGATTGGGGAAGTAAAATGGCTATGATGAATTCTTAATCAGTCGCACCTTCTTGTACATTCGGCTTTAAATGCAATAGAAGTTGTTTCTTTCCTTGTAAAAACATTGGTTTTCTGAGAAGAGCAGTCAGGAGAGAGGCTACATGGTGCATCGAGGCACACACTTCAAAGTAAGGCTGTTGACTTCAGCCTTTTTTCTGCTGATCCATATCAAAAATGGATCATTTTAAAATGATCAATAATTATCTATATCAACTGTAATTAGACATTTTATGAGGAAATGTTTGAGGGGTATTTAGTTGGTAACGATCTGCAACCTCACTCCTAGATGTCACTAAATCCTAAGCAGACATTTCAGAAATGCTTCTCGAAATCCCACCAAAAAGCAATCTGCGCGCCATGAAGAGTGAAGGGTGAGCAGCAAGATGTAGTTCTGTCTGTAATTTGGACGAATGTACCCTTTAAAACATTTACACTTGTTTAAACACTTTGTAGCACAGTATGCATGTTTGCACTTGGCCAGCACAAACACATGAAGTAGATCAAAAGCATAATCCACCATAAATCGTGGACACACAAACACTTGCAGTCGGCCTATTAAGGGCATACTTATTTTCTCAGAGGGGAAACTCCTGAAAGGTGAAATTACTCTGTGATTTATTGAGCACAAAGCAATATCCATTTGGGGGTAATTTAGTGGTTTCTGTGTATTTACAGGGGTCTTACTCCAGCCAACCAAAGAAGCAAGAGGTATGATAGGAGTGTTCTTAGAGGTGTTCCTGCTTTGTCCTAAAGTGGAGATAAGAGAATGTAACAGATTTAAGAGGGAAGGCTGTCCTTGAGAATATTTCCAGTCATTACAACCAAAGAAAGAGAGCAAAAGATACAGAATTAAATGTATTGAACAGAAATTGACCCAGGGCTGCTTCCGATAATAGGACTTAAAGCTTGTTGTGATTTACATTACACATTTAGACTCTGCTCTTGATAAAAATGACAAACACAGCAAATTGTATTGAGCTCCCGTGAGCTACTGCTGCAATATCCAGGTCTAATAGCACTTACAGTTCTGCCCCCAGGCAAACACACATGACTGAGTACATGCGCTCACATGGGCCCTCACACACACGCACACACGCACAGTCGAGGCCAGCCTATTAAGGAGGGAAACCGCCTCCTCAGACAAGGAGCATGAATAAAGCTGAATTAGTGTGATTCATGGCTTAAATGTCTATATCCACATGGCAGAGGAAAAACACACACGCTCTGAGGTTGTCTATGTTTTTGCATGTTAACCCGGAGAGGCATTTACCTGTTTACCTCTTTTGCATGCTGAGGAAGCACATTTGTGTTGTAAGAGGATTAAAATGGATTCCTAAGGACACTTTTACAATAGATGTGCTTAGTGTTGCTATGCTGTGTTGTGTTCTCTATTGTATTTTCATGTCCCTGTTTACCTTGAACAAGATAAACTGTATAAAATGAGGCCCATTATTTAAAGACGCAGAAAGCGATTGTGGAAAAAGATAGTTGATTGCTGAGTCTCATTCACAGGACATTTTGGAAATTAGACTCAATAATCAAACTACCTTACCGACCTCTGATTGTTCAAAGCAGCAGAAGTCTAGAGCACTTGAATTACATCATGCTTAAAGGTTATTATGGAACTTTTGCCCAGTGACACCAAAAATAAAATGCCTGCTCCAGCTTTAAAGGTCCAGTGAAGCAGCAAGCTGGGTGCTTACTGCTTAAATGTTTTCTGTAAAATGAGCAGCTTGCAGGGACATTTGGCTCCGATTGATTTAATGTGAATTGGTATTCGTTAGTACAGACAAAATTTGCTCTGTTGACCATGTCTGTTGGCTGACTATGTTGATTTCATGGGAACTTTAAGGTAAGACGACTAAATTCTGTCACTCTGCACAATTTAGCAAGTCAAAGATTCTTCGATCAACATTTTGGATTCCTGGAATGAGAGTGAAAAAATACTGTTCGCCTCTGAGCCTCTGTTGCGTAGTATAAGCACAGTTGGAGGGAACAGTGGGGTGCTTACTGTTAGACCCTATGCTATAATAATTATAGAGGTAAAGATACCTTGGCTCAGGAATAATTGCTTGAAGGCAAATGAAATAATTCTGTAATTGTGAAATTAATGACAGTCACTTCACAAAGCCTGAAGCAATGCTTCACTATGATTGTAGATTAACTTCTTTAAAATTACACATTACATGGCATGTTAATCAGGTTGCTTTACTATTTCAACACACACACACGCATACACACACAATATATATACATATATATAGAGAGAGATCGATATACATTTTTTCTTTTCTCTACCCTGAAAAATAAAAATATGTGCTGTGTTCTATCTAATATTTTGTTTGTCCCTCTTTGTTAACTCAATTCGTGACAGTATTGGTTATTTCTTTGTAGAAATCAAACATGTCAAGGCAACAAGGGCGCTATATTACTGCAGTCATAGAGTTTGATCAGAAGATAGTCTAGAAATAACAATTTTCTGTTTCAAGGAGAGCTTTTATTTTGTGGTCACAGTAGCTGAAAAGCTGTAACCTCCAATTAATATAGGTGTGTACTGACTTTGAACTAACGGGTTAAGCATGCTTCAAAATTAATTCATTATTTTTTGAATAAATGCATAAGCACAGAAATGAAAGTATGTTTTGTGGACATTGAGAGGTTTTATCTGACCATGGATGACATTGAAAAGCTTCACATCTCATTCACTATTAGCTGTGAATAGAGAAAGTGAAGAGAATCTTTAGCGAGTGTTGAATTGTCTTCAATCCCTGCAAGGTCATACACGGTCAGAAAATGTGTGTATACAAAAAAAAAACCTGTGATGCTGAAAACTGAGTGTCTTTATGAGCCACCTTGGTACTGAACAAACAGATAAAGGCTGCTCTCTGGCTGCACAAGCACATCAAGAGATTCAGAGATCTTCGCCAAGATGTTGCTCATCCTTCCTTTTACCACCAACTCTATGTTGACCCTGGGTCACCCTTATAAAAAATATTACATTTATGCAATGTTAAAACATAAAACTAAACAGTTTCTTTAAGTTTTATCTTGCCAAGTTGTCACAACAAATACATTATTGGCTTGATTAATGTCAAGTTGTCATAATTAAAACTTTTCAAGAAATGTCAGTTATCCATTAAAGCAGATATAATTGACCAAATGACACTTAATAACATAAACATAAACATTCATAAAGATTCCTTCATGTTCATGATGACATGTTATGACAGTGTCATGACAGTCTTATGCTCACCCCTTCAAACATAGTGTCACCAATAAATCTGTATATTGATGTTCTGACCACACATTGAGTACTGCATGTCGTGACTCCTCTGTCTTTTCTTCTACAGTGAATCCTTGTTGTCAGGCCTGTCCATACTGCTGATGTGAATCTATGGAAATGTTTGTGTCTGTACCGTCTCCACCTCCTCACCCCAGATGGTGACAGGTGTCTGTCTGTATTTTCCTGCTCTGTTCGGAAATCTGTTTCTTTAACTCTCTGACATTGAGCTGCAAATGGTTCAGCTGTTACCAAACCATGAAGCTCTCGACCAGACTTGTGCTTTCTCGACCTCACAAAGACCCTCTGTAAAGAACTAAAAGCCATTAAAACGCTGAAATACTGTGAAACTGCTGGAGCTGCTGCGACAGGTGACTTAAAGCAGATTAGCATCTGCTTTAAGTTTTCATGTGCTGTGGAAAAGCCTTCAACAGTGCCATTACCAGTTTACCAGGTCAAACAACCACTGCACTTACTCCAATCCAGATGGTAGAAATCCAGTCCAGGTGGCAGTTAATTCAAAGATGACATGAGCTGTTAACTGTGGCCATGTGGAAAAAGAAAACATAGAATGACAAAATAATAAATGTCTCTTTATATTAAATGAATATATGTTGGGAAATATGCTTATTAGCTTCCTCGGTGACAGTTAGATGAGAAGATCAATAGACTGCTGCTCTTGTGTTTGTACAGTAAATCTAAAGCTACTGGCAGCCATTTAGCTTAGCTTTGCATAAAGACTGGACAAAGGAAAACTGATGCCCAAAGGCAACCAAATTAACATGTTACATCTTGTTTGTTTGATGCGTAAGAAAAGCAAAATGTAAAAACAACAATTCAGCATTTTACAGGGAGATGCGCTAGACTGTTTCCACTTCCTGGAGTCTTGTAGACAAAGTAAGGTTGCATCTTCTCATCAAACTCTAAGAAATAAAGAGAATGAGCATATTTTTTCCAAAATGTCTTTTTTTCTGTCAGGTCCAGTGTGTAAGAATCACAAGACTGACAGGGGTTTATTGGCAGAATATGGAAGAAATGGATGTTGACATGGTTTTATGTTTTCATTAGCTCTCACACACACACACACACACACACACACACACACACACACACACACACACACACACACACACACACACACAGAGTTCAGAACATAAAAATCAAACACTGACTAGAGGGCTTTTTAGCTGTTATAATAATTTTAATATATTTTTTTTTCTGTGATTTCATTAGAACAACTTAGTTTTGTTCATGGGTCATGAAATGTCATGAAGTCATGAAATGTAAATTTATCAGCAAAGGAAAGCCAGAGGCAAGTAGTCTTGTGACTGTAATTGAGAAGCCAATATACTTTTTGAGAATGTTCTAAAATTAGCACTTCAGCTAATTTGGTTTCTGCTCAAGTATTGCGCTGCTTATGAAAAGGCAGGAGTTACAGAGTAGCCTACAGTTATGCCACAATCAGCCAGTCAGCAGGATATTTCACTTAAATGCTCTGAACCCTTCTCACATAAGGCAATCTCTTTCTTATGAAGAAAAAGGTTTTACACCCTGGAGAGCATTAGTGAATTTGGGGAGAGACTGGTTGGTGTATTGTAGAGGCCATAGCCAGGATCAATGGTCCTTTCATTAAAAAGGTCTATAAAAGAGCTACTACTACATTGTTTTGGTTTTCCTGCCCACGACTTCACCAGTATCACAGTTCTCATTAGCATCATTTTTAGTTAAAATCTCTGATACACAATATGCTACCTGCTGAACACTAAACAAACTTCCAGTTTTTGTTTCTAAAAGAGTTTTAAAAAAAAAAAACTGTATTGTAGAACCAACCCAGACTCATGTAGTAACCCTTCACACTGGGGCAGTGACGTGCAGCAATTGTGTGCTCAGTACTGAGGAGGAGGTTTTGGTAAGACGTTTCCTTGAAAAAATGTAAGGGTCCTAGGTATTTTATGGGTCATACTCACCACCATAAATCAACTACAATGCATTTAGAAATCCCCAGGCGATCAGTGGACGACAAGACCAGATATGGTGAGACTAGATATTCTTACATTATCCTCATCTATGATTAGTTAGTTAGTTATCTTCACCATTGTTTCATTCATGCAAAGCCATTCTACTGTGTTATATTTTGGTCTGCTCACTGCAGTCGGGTGCAAACAACTCCTCAGTCACTTAAAGATAGCTCAGTATGTGCTTTTTGTTGCCATGATCTGTATTTTTCTTCTGTTTTTACAGCAAAACCCTTAACAGGGAGGTTACCTTTTTCTCCTCAGCATATTATCCTCTTGTCTAGACTCACTTTCCCTCTGAACCCCTCTTTTGTCTCTGTCATTTTGCTTGCCCCTCCATCTCTCCGTGTCTCTTGTTTTCTCTCACTTCTCCTCTCTCTGTCTCTGTCAAATCGTATATAAATTCTCTCCATCCTCAATTTTACGTGCTGTAAACAGTAGATTTGGGTTTTCAGAGGTTCAATCACTGTAACTGATATTCCACATACATATAGCCCAGGCTATTTTCAACTACCTGCGTCTGCAGTGAGATTGTTTTCAGATAGGACAAGGTGTAGGAGGTATAGCATGTCAGGGTGGCAGAGGGTCTGTGTGTTTTTCTTGTGTGTGTGTGTGTGTGTGTGTGTGTATGTGCGTGTGTGTGGGCTGAGATAGGCTGGCAGCAGCAGGCATCTGGTGACAT
>JAJHUR010118538.1:0-25200 GCA_027495735.1 Lutjanus campechanus
TGAAGTGAAACAGCAGCTGTCAAGTCAGTCTCTTCTACTTTCTTAACAGCGGTACAGGCATGACAGGATGAGTGTCAATTATAGAATCAAGTCTACACAATCCAGTTAGGATTTAGAAGTTAAGATGGGATACAAGGTCTGAGAAAGGATAGGACACAGCCATGAGTGTAGGAACTGCTTCTGTAATAGGAGGATAGGATTTTTCCTAACTTTAAAACATAAAACTACCACAAAGAACTTTCATATTTTGTTAATTTGGAGGCCTCAGTGTGTAAAAGCTGTGGTATTTCCACAGTAATAACCTCAAAATATAAAGTAATATATATATATCATGAAATATAAAGTAATTTATCTAAATACAAATCTCCTACTGCTCCTGTTTTTAACTGGCTAACGTACGTCTCACTGTAACTTTGTCTGGGAAAACAGGCTTGTTTCATCTGATTTCATAAAGAATCCATGTTTACATGCTACCTGGGAGGCTACAGTTGACATTTCAGCTAAAAACATGGTGTAAATGGCGTCTTTTGTGGTTAAATTCTAATGTTGCGGCTTGGAGACACTTGGATTACACCACACGAGCAGGATGGAGACATTTTGTGTTTGTTTTGTGTTCTTTTTTTTTTTTACATTTACATTTGGTCTCCAATCACTGCCATTAGCTGCAAGCCTGTTTTCTGCTGAAACTCCAGGATTGTTTTGTGAACTGAAGATCTTCACCCATCTTCACATCGGCATAGGGGTGAGTACATATTGAGTGGACTATCATTCAGCGGTGGAATATCACTTTAAGGTAAGTTTGGACAGTTAGGATTTTTTTCTGTAACAAGGCCCTTGTATAGTACCTTCCTATCGTCCATCAGTGAAATGATGCTGTGGTGACAAAAAGCACTGTTTCTCTGAGGGTCTCTGCTGATGCAGCCTCTGGTGCTATTAAAAGCAGGGGAACACATGTCAAACAAGGCAGCGCTGCATATATGCAGGACTTCAATAAATATTGTACCACTGCATCAAAGCTCATGTCGCTACATCAATTTTTAAATACGAAGAGGAGTTTTGACAGTGGAAGGCCACATCTCCTCTCATCCACACACATCTGGAGCGTCCACTGTTGCCTTGGAAACACGGGAGGCAGGAGGCCCCATCTAGCAGCAGTAATCAATCACCCCTGCTGAGAGCAAATTTGTGTGGTACACTCGTGTGTGTGCGCAAGGGCGAGAGTCGGGTTGGGGGGTGGTACAGTGAGAGGGCACAAAGAGCAAACAAAGCAAAGGCTTCTCATCACGCCCAGCACCCTAATGGTTAAATGAATCTGCCTATGAGTTGAATAAAAGCCGTTAACCCCCTGAGTGCTGATCTCTGAGCGCGTGGCAGTGTTATCTGGGCCAAGATGATCCCTCTGAGAAGCCACTCATCCACGAGACGAGCATGAAGAGGCATAGTGAACCAGGCCATGTGGAAAATCGCAGCCACGGGGTAAGAAAAACTATCAGTTACAAACCAACCCATAAATATGAATAAAGCATGCAAGCATAACAACGTGCACTGGAGACGTGCGGCTGCTTGCTTACTCTGGTCCATCCAAAAAAATTCAGCAGTCCTCTGAGAGAGACTCTTTGAAGGAAACGGGATCCTCCAGTGAGGCGTAGTTGCTTCGCCGCAGACCGTTCTGGCTGGCTGCACTGGGAAGAGATTCACAAGGGCAGAAAGTGACACTAATGTAAAACAAACACTCATTAACATGTTTGTTTAGTGGAAGAAGGCTGTTGCACTGTGGGAGCTACTGTAATTACATACATTAAGACCAGCCTCAGTGATACAGGCACACATGAAGCCGCAGACTCTTTTTTTTTTGTTTTAAAATGTTTATTGTTGTTAAATTTGTTCAGCATGTTCTTGACTAATCTATAAGACTTACACGGATTAATTGGCAATGCTCAGAATCGGGCCGGTTTTCACATGATCGGCCATGACCTGCGACTGGCCGGTCAGTCTAAAATTTGCCAGTCTAAAGCACCGGTCAAATTCCCACCGCGCTGCGGCAGCAAAAAAAAAAAACCCACACTAAGCAAATGCATTGCCTCTTCTTTTCGGTTATATGCTAACACGTTGCAAAGCAGTGAGCAGTCCTTGAACCCCCACAATGCCTCGCAGGATACATCAGCCCAGGTCAATAACATCAGCAGCGCACAAACACGCACTAAATATGGCCCACTCATGAAACTTGGGCTGTATTCTAAACCACATACTGCATACTGCTTACTGCATACTGCTTACTGCGTATAACACCAGTATACACTGTATTCTGCATGTTGTTTTCAGTAGTGCCCAGTATGCGACAATTAATGATTACATTTATGGCTATAACATGCCTTGGCCCAGGTGTTTGGTACCGCTGCGCTCTCTCAAGGCGCTGATGCCGCGGCGCTTTCCAAGGTGCTGATCCCGACTTTGTTTATTTGTTTGTTTGAACTGAAAGATATTCAGTTTACTGTCACGAAGGAGTAAAGAAACCAGTAAATATTCACATTTGAAAAGCTGTAATCAGAAAATGTGCCTTTTCTTCTTAATAAATGACTCAAACTGATTAAACGATTATCAAAATAGTTGTGATTAATTTAATTGTTGACAACTAATCATAAAACAAACACTCAGCGGTTTGTTTAGTGGATGGAGGCTGTTTCAAAGTAGGCCTGCAGCTAATGATTATTTTCATTCAATCTGTTGATTATTTTCTCGATTAATTGATTACTTTTTTGGTCTATAAAATGTCAGAAAATGGTTAAAAATGTCACTTAGACACATCATCTTTTGTCCACAACTCAAAATATATTCAGTTTACTGTCATAAAAGAGTAAATAAACAAGAAAAGAACATTTGAGAAGCCTTTTATCAAAATAGTTGGCGATTAATTTCATACTTGACAACAAATCGATTAATCCTTACATTACTATTCCAAAGAGATAATACAAACAGATTGCACTATTGCGACAAATACATGTGGGTCTCTATGGGGAGAACTGTAATGTCTATTAGGTCAGGATCTTTGCAGCACTTTGCCCTGCTGATCAAACTCATCAATTATTAATAATAAAACTGAGAATGTGTAGTTTAATGTCTCTGGCTTCAAAGACTTTGGCCTCCAATCTGGGTAAAGGAAAGAGAGGCGTGTGGAATTTGAGATTCCATTAAAGTGCCCAATGCAATGTTGGCACGCTGACCAGTACAGATCAGCCTCATGGCTCATCCAAAGCACACGCTGAGGTCTGGTTACCATGGTATCTGTGCCCTCGCTCACACCCATTAGTCGTCGTGCCTTCCTTCCTTCATGTGCGCCCTGCCCTGGTGGCATTATGCCATAATCTGCCAGATGCAGCAGCTGGCAGTCTGCTGTGTGAGTTCATTTCCTTTATCGTTTGTTTCACAATTTCAAAGCACTCTACAAACCACAAAGCCCTGACAGATATTACTTTTGGGTCACAACTAATGAATATTTTCCTTTTTGATGACTCTGCTGATTATTTTCTTGATTAACTGGTCAATCATTTGGTTTATACAGTGTCAGCTACAGTGAGACAGTTTTCCAGCACAAGGTGACACCTTTCGTATCGATCATATAGGGCTAGACAATTAATCAAAATATTATGAAATATAAAATTTTTGATAAAGGAAAAATGTGTGACAAAATTATAGTGAAGTACTGTAGTGCTGTAAAGATGCCCTGGCCTACTAATGTTGTTTTCCAGATATAAAGAAAACATGTGTGTTTGGTACCGACCCCAACAAATGTCACATCATCATGATTTTAAGAGGGTTTGTTTTTCAGTGAAAATTAAACTTATGATGCAAAAATGATCATTATCACTAATCATGAATCATATTGAAATCACAATATCTGTCAAAATAGCCACAATGTGTGTTTTTAACCTTATTATGCAGCCCTACTCTCATAGAAGACTAAGAAAAACAGCAAATAGTCACATTCAATCTTTGGTATTTTACTGAGAAAACATTGCTCTAAACATTGAACTGATTGTTGCTTTTATGTTTCAGAATTAATGATGAATCATTTCAGCTCTTCACATTATTTTAGTGTAATAAAACACGTTGTTTGAACATGGCAAATAAAGCATAAGCACACACACACACACACACACACACACACACACACACACACACACACACACACAGACGAGTAACAGTCCAGTAAGCTGGGTAAGACCTCTGGAACAAATCAACTCTGGGGTGAAACAGTGTGTGCTGCTGTTATTTATAGTGATACCAATCTCTGATCCCTCCATGGACTACTGACAACCCAGAGGAACAGCTGCTGATTAACATATTATAACATCCCTGTTGACTGAATAAAATCACACAAACGGAGCCAAAACTTTCATTCTTATTTCACAGACTTCATCACTAGAATATTAGGAATGGGAATCAGCAGAGACCCCAAGATACAATATTATCAAGATACTTAAGTCAAAGGATGATATTATTACAATTTCAAACATTTTGTGATAGCAAAAATTGGGAAATATTACATCAGTTTTATAAGATAAAATTTTCAGTCTGTTCATATCACTTCAAAATGGGATTGTGAAGCAGACAGACGCAGAATTGTGACCTCTGTTGACCTCACCAAAAAAAAATAAAAAAAAAAATCTTGAACCAAACCCATTTAATGTTGTGAAAAATCATTTTATTATTCTAGTACCAAAAAGTTTCATTCACATTTGTAACATTAATAATTTATACTAGCGTCATGATTCTCAAAATACAATTTTAAGGTCACGATTCGATTTGATTAAAACGTTATTTACAGCACTGACGACTCTACCATATCGAGTATTGATCTGCACAGATCATTGGTTTAATGCCCTGACAACTGTCATTTACAGTTTCAGGTTGTTCTTTAAGAAGATAAATTGATAAACACTGAGCTAGCTGCTAGATAACCTAAGACTGGGGCAAGGGTCAGTCAAATAATTGGACACATCTCCGACTCTGTCAGTGAAAAGTGCAGCTGCAGGGAAGCTATGCGTTGTCATTTTTGTTGTCAAAAGTACTGATACTTCAATACTTTTCAATACCACGTTTAAAACAATACCATATCCGTTAATTATAGTATTGAATGAAAGTTTTTTTCAGTATTAAGTATACAACTAGGTAAATGATGCTTGGATTATAACTACATGAGTTGTGTGAGTTTTTAAATAGATGTTTTGACATAGTTTTTCAATTTTAAAGCAACCACAGGGAACTTTTATATTTTGTTGATTTTGGCCGCTGTGGATAAAAATGAGTGTTTCTACTGTAATAACCTCTTGACAATCTGTCCCAGTGGCATCCATTAAGAATAACTACATACAAATATCCAGTCTCCTCGCAGATCGTCTTGTTAACATATGTAGGTCAAATAGAGACATCAGTAATAAACTGAGACCGTTTCACAGGCAGTTAAAAACTCTTTGCAGTAGCACTATCAACCTGTACATGGTCCCTTTAAAATAAAATAAATTAAATTAAAATAAATGAAATTCAAGTCTGACTAGTGTGTTTTGGATTGATTCTATGTTCACAGGGAGCCAACACAAGGTAACAAGAGGCAAGTAACTGACATACAAATCATTTTGGGTAGGGGTGGGTGAAATGGCCAAAATCTTCTGTCATGGTATATGTAATTTTATATCACGGTAACGGTATCTGTCACAATAGAGTAACTGTCTGTAAATTCTAAATAACCATACTGTACTCCATCACATTTCATTATTTTCCTCTTTTTTGGGGGGGAACTTTCATACAACTGCCTCACATGAGACTCAAAGCAGTAAAATTAATGTTCTTTCAAAATGAAAGTTATAAATTTCCAAATTAGAACACCCTGATCAGTTTTCGCGATCTGCAACTAAAAAGCATTGATCCAGTTCTCCTGATCCCATAATTTTACTGAACATCTGCTGATAACGATTGATGGCTTACAGTATCAATCTGGGCTTCCCTAGTGCAGGTTGTTGCTTAAAAAAATTTTTTTTTTTAAATTATCCTTTTTTATGGGCTTAGGACTTTTGTTTCCTCTCTGTCCTGGCATTGAGTATCATTTTTATTTTTATTTTTATTCCAGTATTGTATTGATATTTAAAATTCTGGTATCATGACAGCTCTAGCTGTGACACATCTGATTCTTGGCACAAAGATATTTTAGATATGTGCAGAGAGCAAACCTGTGACCTTTGAGTGACTGGATAGAGTCTCAGCCACTCCCATCCTGCTGGTCTTTTTTTCAGACACACACACACACACACACACACACACACACACACACACACACACACCTCACAGTAAAAGGAGAAAGTTAAGACCTGACACAGTTCTCTGGAATGCAAACTTTAGCCCCCTCTGATCCTCTCATGTGGAACTAAATTAAAGTACAGTAGAGAGAGAGGGAGCCAGATACCTCAGCACATTCCTGCTTTAAGAGCACTGCTTTTATGTCTGTAAATACAACTACTGTACGCTACTACTACTCTACAATGCAGCGTGCATTACACCAGGCTATCCAGGCTCTGCAGGATCCTCCTAATGCACCTCAGTAGCCTAAAGGTAGCTCCACTTCTCATTACACTTGTGACACGCTGCCCTGCCGGCCAGAAAACAGGGTTTAAAAGAGAACAATGACAAAAGCATTACCAACACTGCTTTTCTTTTGATCATTCATGGCAGGAATGGCTTCCAGGGGATGACTCACATGTATATCTCTCTCTTTAGTGTCCTTAAACCTCTCTGCACAGCACCTATCAGCACTGCTCAATTATAAATGAGTGCTGCACAGTTTCACTGCAGCATCATGACTCTGAGATACTGAGGAGGGGAAAGTGTCAGAGGAGGCTCGTCATTGTAACACCTCATCCAGCTGTGCATCTCCAGACAGCTGCTGCTGCTGCTGATGATGATGATGATGATGGTGGCGGCAGATACACACCATCATCACCCTGCAGCCGCGGTTTGATCTGAATCGTCCTGCGTTTTATAGGTTATTTTATAGGCTCCTGGGTCTGAGGGAGGCAGGCATGATGTGATGTTACCTCTCCGTTACACAGCTGCAGTTTCGGTTACAATAGATCTCGTTTCAGTCACATCCTGATCACCATTAACCACAGGAGGAGCTTCTATCACCTCAAATAACGCACGCATTATTTTGATGCACACATAAGAGGCACAGTTACAGTTACTAAATAAAAACTACGAGGTTAGACCCCATTTAAATGCAGAATATGAGGACCAAAGGCTGCCTGATGAGAAGGAAACCATTTTTCCACGACGGCAGCATTGAACTTCATCAGTCATTCCTCAGAGGGGTTGTGGCTCAGGTTTGTACCCGGTGTAATGAACGCAGCGTTATCAGTATATTATCAGTTCATTCACCTACCTTTCTGTCTCAGATGTGTGTCATTTATTTCTCCTCAAAGTCTCGATTAATGTGTCGCCGCTCCTGCCGCCGCTGCTGCCGCTGCTGAGGCGCGTCTGTGCTGTACTGACAGGGCAGCTCCCTCATACGAGCCTGGCCATTGTGGTTAGCAGCAGCACCACAGAGGGAGGCAGCATGGAGGTACAATTCACTTCCAAGTGCACTGACATGAGTATTTTCAGCTGGAGCCCACAAGAGGTCGTCCTCTAAGCAGGAAGTTGGTAGGCTCTGTGTTTCAGAAATGTGTTTTGCTTATTGCTGCTTCACTTTGGATGTTTGAGTTCCTCTCCTGCAGAATGATGCTTGTGCAGAGTTTGACACTTGGAGGTTTTTACATTTATCTGCTTAAGGGGAAAGTTTCTGTGCTCACCTTAAATTTGAGTTTGATTTTGATGGTTTTGTGACATATCACCTACAATCCATATTCTACAAAAGTTGGGACACGTAATGCACATGCAATGATTTGCAAATGATTTCTGACTTGTATTCATCTGACAAGATTGGTGGAACTTTCAAAAGGTAAACTGATTAATTGGTAACAGGTGACAGTGTCATGACTGGTTTGATAATAATAATAATAATAATAATAATAATGATAATACTCATATTTACATAGCACCTTTCATACATGAAATGCAGCCCAAAGCGCTTCACAAAGAGGAGGGGAAACAAAACAATAACAAAACAACATAACATACATAAGGTCAAATAGGTACACAAGTCACCAAATAATGGAAAGTTGTTATAGTGGTCAAATGCAAGATAAAAGATATTTAAAATATTAAAGTAAGGCCGATGCTGCCATCCAGGGCATCATTCACAAATAAGGATTGGGTTGAGGTTCAAAACTTTGTGGGCAAATAATCCAAAAGTTTAAGAACAACATTTCAGAACAGAATTTAGGGATTTCACCATCTTCAATCAAATTTAATTCTGCAGCTAAAAATAATTTCAGATTTCACAATGCAAAGTGAAAACCGTATATCAATAACAGCCAAAAATGCCACTGACTTCTCTGGGCCCGAGCTCATCTGAGATGCCCTAACAGGAAGTTGAAAAGTGTGCAGTGGTCTGACAAGTCCACATTTCAGAGGTTCATGGACACCATGACTAAAGAGGAAAAGGACCATCCAGATTGTTATCAATGCTAAAATCAAAAACCAGCATCTGTGATGGTATGGGGCTGTGTTAGTGCCAATACCATCCTGGGTAACTTGCACATCAATGAAGGCACCATTGATGCTGAAAGGTAAACACAAGTGTTGGAGCAACATGTGCTGCCATCCAGATGACGTGTTTTTCAGAGACGTCCCTGTTTATTTCAGCAAGACAAGGACAAGACACATTCTTCATGTGTTATAACAGTGTGGCTTTGTAGGAAAAGAGTTTGGGTGCTGAACTGGCCTTGCTGCTGTCCAGACCTGTCTCTCATTAAAAATGTCTGGTGCATTGTGAAGCACAAAATACGACAACAGAGACCTTGGACTGCTGAGCGCCTGAAGTCGTATATCAAGCAAGAACGGAAAGAAAGAACACTCTCTGAAGTTCAATAATTAGTTTCTTCAGTTCCCAAACACACAGTGTTGTTCAAAGAAAAGGTACACAAATACACAATAATACAGTGGAAAACATGTCCCTGTCCCTAATGTGTTTGAGTTTGTAAGTACAAATTAATCATTGAACTTTAAACAAAACAAACAAAACATACAGTAGCAGACAAATGATAATACAAAGCAGAATATCATATATAATTATAATATGTGTCATGCCCAGAGCGGATCTTTGGGGGGACAGTTCGCCTCAAAATTAATATATCAGTACATATTGAGTTGAGTTTTAGAGATACTTCATTAGTTCAAGTGAACAGTTCAAATTTCCATTTTTAAGCCCACATGAACAAAAAGGAAATTTGAACATCTACAATTTCATAATAACATGGTTTTTCATTGGGACCAGTCCACGCTACACCTGTGTTATCTTGGCAAAGGAGAAATGCTCTTTAACACAGATTTGTGAACAATATTTGAGAAAAATAAAGCTTTTGTGTGCACAGAAGCAGTCGTAAATTTTTTTTTACTTCAACTCAGGAAAAATGGAAGCAAAATGTCCAAGATTCCCTCTAAAATATGCATCCACACAAGCCATGGGTATAAAAAAAAAAATGAGAGTATGAACTTTTTACAGTTAAATTTCCCTCAATCAAACTCCATCAGAGGGCAGTGTTGCTCCTTCAAAATTCTGTCTAATGTCTTATCTAAAGGCAAGAATATTTATACAGGATGCATGATATTTAAAGAGGGAATAATGTCTGGAATTAACATCAAACCACTGCTCTAAACCTGTTCACACATGAAAGTGAATTAAAGAGAAACTAGCATTTTATGGAAATTATTTCCAGACACTGTTGTGTTTGACAGAGCTGTGTACAGACTTACATAGCCTACAGTTCTCACCTAGTTTTAGTGTTTGACCCACATCGGCTAAAACTATCCAGAATATTAATAACCATCTCTATGTCTTTCCCTGCCCCATTTATCTTAAAATCTGATGTTAGGCTCAGCCTCTCTCCTTCGTCTCCCCAACATACCTATTGTATCCAGTGTGTAGATGGAGTGTGCAGTGTGTGTAATGTGCAGAGTGTAGACAAAGGGCTGTCACTCTTGCTGCTGGAGTGGACATGAACAATACCTCGAGCCCCTTGGGCCACATTACACCGCAGAGACGTGCATAAAGGGACGAGAGAAGCAGCGTCTGACTAATGGAGAGAGAAATCAAAGAGGGAGTTCATCTCCACTGCCTGATCTCATACCAAAATATAAAAGCAGCATGTCAAAACACTGAGGAAAACCTGCTCAATTATTTATTTTTGTCACAATAAATTATGTATATTCCCATCTGACTAAATAAGTGGACGTAATATGTGCTGCTTTACAGATACTACTGGCGTAAACAAATCTTTAACAGCATCAGAAAATATAAAGGCAGGTTCCATTTCGAAATGGGATGGTGGGACTGTTTTGTTTGGATATTTTAAGCAAAGGTTAACAAAATGATTTATCCAAATATTAATCAAATCATGTTGACATTAATCCTAAAACACAACTTTTAAAACAAATTGGCCCAGTTAGTCACGATAATCCACCGACCTTTTTGTTTCCGTAGGAACCATTTTCTTTCTACCAAAACTTGTCAGTTCACACCAAAACAATCTAGATGGATAAATAGCACTACAGGAAAAAATGCGTATTTTTGAGATTTTAAGTTCATCACTGCTACATAGAGTTAATATTAGGAGTCTTGTATACTTTCTATTGCTGCCCCATTTGTATGTATGTGCATTTGTGTATGTTTGTCTCCAGAGAGGAAGCAGATGGATAACCATAACGTGGTTGTTTTAGTTTGTATGAAGGAGCACCTGCCTCATCCAGAGGGAGAAAAACCTCAACAAATACCAAGACCTCACCCATGTGGTAAAGAAACAGCTCATGTGACAACTTAAAGGGATAGTTCAGCCAGTGTGAGGTACTTATCCATAGTCAGTGTATTACCTACAAGATCTGTTAGTTCCTTGTGTTATTGTGTAACTTTGTTTTTTTTTTTTAAATGTCAGATTGGATGCACCGCAGTAACACAATAATAACAAACAAACTAACCGATCGAGGGAGCAGTAGACCAGAAGCTCCTGTGTTCTGTAAAGTAAAATTAGTATTTTTCTTGAAAAGGTTGTCTGACTGTAAGGTAAAAGGGTGAAAATATTCTAAATATAGCGTACACTCAAACTAATAATAACTTTTTTAGGTGGGTGTTTTGAGGCCGTTGCTTAGCTTCTTGTACTCCTGCTGCTTCTCCAAATTGTGGATGTGCTGTCCAGCATCTACTGTAGGTAAAACACTGACTATGAATTAGTGCCTCATACAATCCCAGTTTAAAATAATCTAAACTATCCCTTTAATTGATGACTTCAAAAAGAAATAAAAATCTCAAATACCTGCATTCAGAAGATATATTTAAGACCTACTTTAAGGCCTGCATGTGCCTTTTCCATAACCTTTCAGTTCCAGATATCGTTTAAAATAACTGGGGTCAAAACAGCATGAAACAGGCTTTTAAAAAACATTGTTAACTGTCAGAGTTTATTCACAACATGTTTAAATTTCTGCAACTGATTCCCACATAGTAAAAGCACACTAAAGTTTAGTATAGTTTAGTTTATGAGGATCCCCATCAGCTGCAGCAAATGCTGCCGCTATTCTTACTGGGGACCAAATTCAGTAGACTATTTTATGTTTGATTGAACTAAATATATTTACAAATTGGTGCAAACAGGAAACACAGTCACAACAGTTATGCAGCAAATGTAAGGTCAAGCATTGCAATGTATTAGCAGTCTGATGACACAGCTTTCAAAATATGTCCTGTCTTGTCATCTTTGTGATAATCTTGCAAGTGCAAATCAGTGTGATGTTTCCATAATAATCTGAGGATGCACAGTACTCTACAGTGTGTCATTGGAAAGCACCTTCCCTCATTTAAAGGGATAGTTTGGATGTTTTCAATTGGGGTTGTATGAGGTACATATCCATAGTCAGAGTACTAAAAGACTGTCTAACACCAAGGTAAAGTGGCAAAAATATTTAAATATAATGTACACTTAAACTGATATGAGAGACTAAGACTTTTTAGGTGGCTAAAATATGTTTTGCTGCTGACCATGTCCACAGCAGTACATTTAGGTTGGTACACTGATTCCCCATCTGCTTCTCCTAACTGTAGGTAATACACTGACGAGAAGTACCTCATACTATTCCTTTAATTTAATGTTATAACCCCACATATACAAGGCATTCCTCCAAACGTGTGGTATCGGTATCATCCAGGAATCATTTGGCTGTGGTGGCTGGTTATAAACTGTCCTCCTGCCTCACTCCTTCCTCCTTCTGCTCCTCACACGTCAAGTACATGGTTGAGATAGGAGATGTAACAAATTGCGAGTCTCAGGATCTCAATCTTGGATAGCTTCTTGTCTGGTGGGAGCGTTGGGAGCAGTTTTCTCAGCTCTGCAAAGGCCACGTTGAAGGCCACCACACGGACCCGCTCCCTGGTGGCGTGCGCGGACCGATATTTGGCTGTTGCACGCCTCCTCCGCCTCTTCTCCTCCCTGCTCAGAACGGGCATGTGACCGCAGCGCGCCCTGCCCTCTCCACCCACGTGCTCTGCTGCCATGGAGCCACACTGCATGGTCAAGGTGTCCAGAAAAGTCTCAGTGTCTGTTTGTCCCCAGGGCAGGTCGGACTCTGGCTGCTCGGGACTGAGCATCATACTTCTGTTCTCAGACTGTAAAGATCCTGAAGAAAAAATAGAGAAATAGTTCCAGAAATGTTTGGAAGTTATTCTGTTTTAACTTTATGATGAATATTTTTAAGCAACAGTTTAGCCCAAAATAAAATAAAAAAACATATCTTTCCTTCTACCTGAAGTGCTATTTCTGCAGCTAGATTGTTTTGGTGAGAGCTGTTGGGTTTTAGAGATATAGCCATAGAGATGTCCTTCTCTCTAATATAATGGGACCAAATGACACTCAGCTTGTGGTGCTCTAGGTGCCGAAAGAAATACATTTGAAAAATTAAACACAAGTATCTCTCTCCAGAAATCATGACCAGCTTACTCAGGATAATCTACAGATCTTGAGCAGTTTCATGTAGGAACTATTTTCTTTCTATGGTAGAATCTTCCAGAACTATATTTCTGCTAGAAAGAAAAGTAGTTCCTACATTAAACTGCTCACAACAAGGTCTGTGGATTATTCTGAGTAACTGCGTCAAGTTTCCTGAAAAGAGATACTTGTGTTTTCTAATGTACTTTGTGGTGCTTTAAGCACCACAAACCAAGTGCCATATTCAGGAGAATATAATGGGGTGAACTGTCCCTGAAACAGCACTTTGATTACACAAAATCTCATGTTCTCTACCTGATGAAGGCATCCTAAGCAGATTCAGAATCTCAAACTTCAACCACCCTGGAAAAAAGTACCATACTTTAGTGTATTAGAAATATATTTAAAGAACACAAAAGTTGTTACAAGTTTACTTGTACTTTTGTTCCATAATTTTAAGTATATTTAAAGTGTACTTTTAAAAGCATACTTAAAATTAGATGTCATTAAGGTCAACTTCAGTGCACTAAAAAATATATTAATTCTGCAATACTTAAAGTGGCAGGCCACTTCAACATATTTACAAGAATGTACTTTATTGTAGTGTATTGTGAATTGTACATTAGTGTACGTTTGAAAACTACATTGCAAATTAGAGCTGCAATAATTAGTCGATCATATGATTTGTTTTTAACTTTAAATTAATCGCCAACTATTTTGATAATCCATTAATTGATTTGAGTCCCTTTTTTTAAAGAAAAAATGTCATAATTCTGTAATTTCAGCGTCTCAAATGTGAATATTTTCTGGTTTCATTATTCCTCTGTAACAGCAAACTGAATATATTTGGGTTGTGGACAGAACAAGACATTTAGGATGTCACTTTGTGCTTTGGGAAACAGTGATCAACATTTTTTCACCAACTAATCAAACAACTAATCAATTAATCTGGATAATGATAGATAGATTAATTGATAATGAAAATAACTGTTAGTTGCAGCCTTATTGCAAATACTTGCACTTGGAATTTATAAGCCAAAAGTATAAATGAGAATAGTGTTACTACAATTAATGGCATATTGCCTCTCAGTAAGACAATACATTTTGAATATACTTATAACACAAACAAGGTAAACTTTAATTTCACTAATCATGCATGTATATTAATACATACACAGCCACATACTTTAAGTGTACCAAGTATTCTTAAAGTTGTTCCACTTTAGCACATAAAAGTAGCACAAATTTTGTACATTTAGTACAAAATCAGTTTATTCCAAAATTACATACTTCAACTTAACTCATTATTAACACACTTGAATATACTGAGTACACTCTAGTATTCTAAAATTTAATATACTTAATTTTTCACCAGGGAAGCTTTTAAACTCCAGAACTTAACGGAATAATACAAACATTCATGTGATATTTCTAAAATTATAGCTCCTTTTAGTTATTGAATGTTATTAATCTATGATAACTTTCGGCTTGTGCTCATTACATCTCTAGTTGTCGGTCTTTATGGTTTTTTGTAGTCAAATTATAAAACTTACAAGGGACAAAGGACCCTAAATACGAGAGGCTCGTGCTGCCCCCTAGTGGCGGATCTACACACGTGCTGCCTGAGAGACGCTCGGCGCTGTCCGAGGTGCTGAAACAGCATCAAGTCTGCAAAAACAAATGCGACTTATACTTATTGTCTCAAAAAACAAAATAATCGTATTAAAAAGCATTGGTGAAGTAAGCATCATATTCTGCCTTGTTAAATGACTTAATCTACACTGGTACTGTGGCACTTTATGACATCTTCCTTATGAGGGAAATATATTTTTCATAGCACATTATCGACTCGGAATATCTGTCTTTTCTATGTCGAACTGCTTGATGAGCTGTCCGTTTCAAACGAGCAGGAGTGAGTTGAAGACTGGTTTCTTTTCTATTCCTTTTGTATTTAATGCATTTCAACAATGCTCTTTTTTTTTTAAAGCTACAAACATTTTAAAATCGTAACCTGCTGAGTCTAAAGAACAAACTGATTGAGTTGAGGTGCGGGATAAGTAAACATAAAAGATAACTTACCTTACACATTCAAAGAAACCAGAGGAAACTGATTCAAGAATCTCACATATTAAAGCTGCTGCCCGGCTTCAACGAACAGTCAGTGGAGGTAGCAGCACGAAAACTTATCTCCTTATCAGCCCCCATGCTGTCCTGCTTTTTATTTAGTTGAAAACAGGACGTGGGAGTAGGATGGACTTCGGCTGAAAAAGCTGTGCAGTCCCGCTCGTCCTCCTCCCTGTCCGTCATGGTGTCAGGTCCGCATCACATCCTTCAGCAACAGACTGTCTGGCTTGTTGCTCTGTCTGTTTCTTCCATCCTACCTCCTCCAGACACCCCTATCTCTCCATAAAGCCAAGTGACGACCAGGCTTGGGGAGTAACAAATTACATGTAGCATCACATGATTAGGTAATTAGGATACCAATAAAAAGTAACTGTATCCCATCACACTTACAAAAAAAAAAAAAAAAAAGACAGAATCATATTACAAATGTGTGTAGTATAAATGGGGCTTATTATAGCTGGGTTGCAATTTTAAAATAAATTTTAAATAATGAATATGCAGTGGGGGCACTTTACAAACAACACACTTAATAAGACTCACAACACCACCTGGTCTCAGTGAAACCAGCTTATCTTAAAGTTGCCAGTTCATTATCTCTTGCTTTCACTAGGTGGACATTTTTGCCATTGTTCTGTCTTAAATCTGTCGGGAACATCATCACAGTACAGTGACAGTTCTGTCTGCAGCTGTGAAAATACTGTCATCATCCCAGAACTCAGCATCTAATTTAAAAAAAAACATTTACCAACCACTGATGTTAGCTACACAGACCAACTTCTAATATTAGCTACACAGAACAACCGCTAACATTAGCTACTAGCTACACTGGCCAACTGCCAATGTTAGCTACACAGAAATCCAGTTAGCTAGCTTATCTGTCAATACTACTACTTTGGGACTGTACGGAGAGGCACACCCCTTTGGTGGATATGAACGCAGTCTATAGTGAGAGACAAATTGGATTGTGCCATGAATTACACATATGATGTTTTTTGATTTTACAAGTCAAGAAAGTTGCCTTTTGTCATAAAACTGGGGAAGTTTCAGATTGTGGAAAATATGTAATATTAAAGACTTCACACCCAGAAGTCACACAAGTGGCATTATGACTTTTTCCCTCTAAAATCTAACCTTAGCCGACAAAGCTACAATGCCTGTGTTTTTGTACCAGGATGTAGTCACACAACAATAGGTCTTGCTCATTCTGTCACTTCCCGGTTGATAAAAGGACCAGGAGTTGCTCGATAAACGTTTCACACTAAACAAAACTAAACTACGACAAAATGTGATTTTCTTGACTTGAAAAATTACCTTTAAAAAAACAACTCAAACAGGATCAAAAAATAATTTCTCTCATCACTGCTGTTTAGGTAGGTCCCATGGAAGACATTGAGAGAGTGGGAGGGATTGGGGAAGAAAGAAAGTAATCAAGCTACATTACTTTAATATTGTGATACCTGGAGTAGGTTACTGATTTTTTTAACAGGTAATTGGTAATTAGTATCAGAATACATTTTTAAAGTACCAAGTTTGTTGTCCAAACCCCTTTCAGTTTTCTTCCTTGCACATGAAACATCGCGCCTACATGCGTGTGAGGCTTTATTAGTTAGATTTGTTTGATTTGCTGACGTTTCATTCTAAAGGTTACAGCCAATGAACCTTTTAGCAGCCTTGTTGTTGCCGATGAACATGAATTGATTTTACAAGGCGTCAGAACTACTCCCAGTGACATCATACTTTCTTGGATTCTCTTAGTATAAGGTCAAGTGAGCACCTGCTTCTAAATAGAAAGAAAATCCAGTGAAATGTGTCTTACAGCATCACAACCAAAACAGAAATTGCCCCCAACCTGATCTGCCTACAACAAAAACTTACAAAATAAAGATAACCAAAAAACAGAAAACACTCATTGAAGCCTTTGACTGAAGACAGATTGGGTTATATCAGTGAAGCCTGAGAGTTAAAAGTCCAATAACTAGGAATCCTAAAACCACATCACATGACATTTTGTTTGGTTATAAGCTGTTATTCTTTTTGGTTTTTTTTGTTTGTTTGTTTGTTTTTTACAAGAGCAAATGCTTTGTCATTTGCAGCACTTTAATAGGCCCAGTGCTGATTGAGGTGTAGGGTTAGAGAGATAAACAGTCTGTGACAACTCATTTATGTCAGCAAGCAAAAAAAGAGATGGACAGCATGTTTAGTAAAGGTTATCCTGTCTACTCAGCCTGAAAAATCTGGTTCCCAAAATGTCCTGGGAACGTTTGTATTTGGTTGTGGGAACATCAATTGAATGCCCCTGCATAATGTTCCCTGGATGAAAGTAAGGTTTTCTGACATAAAACTAACATTTTTGTTCGAGCAAAATGTGCTAGGAAGGTTAGTTGAATGTTCCATGAAGGTAACATAAACATTTCACTTTGAAAACAATGTTATTCATTGGTGCCTGAGCAGGAATAGCAGTTGCTCCTCCACTATTTAACCTGATGTAGCAAATGTGTGCTTGATCATACAACTTTACTGTTCTTAAATATTTGGATCAAAAAGTTTATAATAAAACAAACAAACATGTTTAATATTACTGAAAGCTAGGTGGGTTCTCCGGGAACAATCATTCCCAAAGTCTTCTACCAATAAAAAGACAGAGCAGCTAAAAAACGAGGTAAATATTGAGGTGAGGCAACAAAATCCACAATGTGGAGTTTGCACAGAAACCCTTTATCACAGATGCCCTTTATCTTGTGTTCGTAGTGTTATGTATTTTTACAGACACATAAAGAATTGTTGATGTGTTTTTTCTTCAAGGGACTTAGGTGTATTTTTCCCCAGTAAGCTTTAGTTTAATTCAAACTGATTTTAAACATTTTGTCACCGCTGCAGTAAAAAAAATAAATAAATCATGCAACACCTCCCCTCAGCTGTCATGTTGTTAAATGTCAAGTTTTTCCTACTAGAAAACAATGTTATTGATATGTTTCCAGGATGTTCTGGGAAGGCTGGATAAATATTCCAGGTACTTTAACATTGTCCCTTATCCCTCCATTCCCATGAGGTTAAAATCTAAAAAGTTTGCCCTTTATATAAAACCACTGTTTTTGTGACATTTCCACAACGGTCTAGGAGGGTTTGTTAAATGTTTCCACTTAACTCCCTGGATGTTTAGAGAAAAGTTCTTCCAATGTAAAAGTAACATGGCTATGTTCCCAGAATGTTCTGGGAAGTTTTGTTGAATGTTTCCCCAGCGTTCCTTACATCTTACAACAAGTTTTTCTACTATAAAGCATGTGGTTATTAGAATTTTGTTACAGTTAAAGCAAAAACATTTTCACAAGATTCTTGGAACATGGTTGGATCGTTATCAAATAGAGGCCTGTAAGGAACGTGCCGGAAATGTAATGGGAACATTATGTATTAGCTGTTTTGATAGGTGTGGTATTGGGGACTCTGGCATTTTATTTTTGATCTGCTGCATCATCTCTTAGAGGGAAATGTCAGTGCTAATCATTACTAACATAATCATTGTGAGTAAATCACCAAAGGGGCTCCACCTCTGAGCCAACTGTGGAAAATGTTTCCTCTGACAGCGTCAGAAATGGCACCATCAATGCTTAATGGGGATCATGTGTGATTACTGACCCATATGGCTAACAACATTATCATTCTCTCTGAGATGTGAGCATTTCTGTCTTGTCGACTGGGAAATATCACCCTGGGTACGCTGCTCATCACAGGAAGAGAGATGCGTCATGTGATGGAGATGATTTCTCAGAACTGTTATTAGTAAACATTAGTATTTGAGGCTGATAGGTTTGAGGGAAGGAAACACATAATTTAACTTTGCAATCATGGTTAAACATAATGTAGCTGTTTTATTGATTTGGATATGTGTTGTAGATCGTATTAAGGGATGTAAACGGCCTCAAACACTTAAGTCATTTCATTTTTACTGAATATACCAAACAGCAATGGTGAAAAGGGGACCAGCTAGCAAGCAAGTCAGCGCTTAAGTCCCCAGATCCACTTTGTCTGAACCAATCTGACGACATTAAATAAAGCTGAACTTCCAACTTTGTTTGTTTCTTGCTGTGCTCTTTGTGTCCAGGTACTGCACCCTCCCCTCCTTACAGCTGCAGCGATTGGCAGCACCTGTAGTCAATCTCTAATCAGGCCTAGAGCTTCAAAGCAGGGAGAGTGCAGTTGTCAGTCTGTGTGCTTGTAGTTTAGTTGTGTGGTTGCAGGCTAGGCTGTGTGTTTCTAGTGTAATGCTAGCATGAGCCAGATTTGGCCAATTAGGTCCCTTCTCAGAGGGAGGGTGTTTTTGTGTGCCTCTCTTTGTGTTTTAGCTTCCTTAGAGGCAGCCTTCTCCCAAAAAGAGTGAAGGTTGTTTATTAGTTTGCCCAGTGTCTCCCTTAGTGAGTTTGTTATCTGACCTAGATTTTAAGTCATTTGTTTATTTGTTGTCTCTTAAGTGGTTTCCTTAACTTAAATTTGTACATAAAAAAATCGGGTTTGTACAGTTTCCTCAGTTCCTTTTCCTTCTCTTCCTCTGCATTACTTTTAATATTTGTTACTCCTCTTATCCTCTAAACTATCACTGGGGAAACGTAGCAGTGTTCAAGTTTATTTATCAGCATAAACCTCCTGAGATGCACCATCTCATTTTTGAGGGGTCTTGAAATGTGTGGTGAATCTTATTTTTGTGTTTCATGACTGCAATGTCTGCAGTAATTGCAGAACAGACATGAACACTATGCAATTATCCTTATTTCTCATAGATCACATACATTATTGAAATGCTCACAAATAAGAAGTAATAAGAAGATATTTAAGTTTGGTTTTCTGCAACAACAATCAGGGCTCGTTTTAAGATGACAGGATAGCTGACCTCAGATGAGGTTATATGATTTCATGAATGTGATGACATGAAGCATTGTGTTACGAGTTCTTTGAACAGATAATATATGATAATCAATGATGATCTATTCTGCCTATCTCCGTCTTGTCTTTCTGTGTTTTGTCTTTCTTTTTTTACAAGTCGGCAGATGTTTTCCTTTACTTAAACTGCTGTAATAATCAGTTACAGTTCGGCTTAATAACCCATATAACAGAATTGGGAACATCTGTCCCTCTGCTACAAGAATTATTAGATCTGAAAATCACACATACTGTATGTCAAACATTGAACAAAATTCTGTATGCATTGTGAACATTTCGCAGGAGGATTTTCAGGTTCTGTGCCCTTTGCCACCCTTCACCTTGCCTCTCTTCTGTCCTCTCCTCCCCCCCTTTTTTTACACCAACTCTCCTGGGTTTAACTCCTCGTCTGTCTCAGTCTGGACACCATCTGTTTAAAGGCCAGAGCCACAGACCTCCCATTTTCATCTCCTCCTCGTCATCTGCTCATGCATGCACATGTGCGCCTGTGTGTTAATGAACATGCGTGTGTAAAATCTTTTGCTCACACCCACAGTAAAACAAATTGATTTCAGTATGTTTCCAAATGTTATGTCAAGGCGTAAGCCATATCTGCATTTCAGTGCACAAAAAGTTTGAACTGAACCGCCGAGTTGTTTTCGTATTTGCATATATTACTGCAGTTTCAGTCCATCTTTCTGTCTCTTACTTTCCGTAACTTTTACCTTGTGTCAAGTCTATTTGCCAGTTTCTGTAACCCTCACACTGTATATGCAAATAAGCCAAAGTGCTTTAATTTTATTTTGGTCCCTATTTTCCGCACCCCCTCCCTCAGTTCTCCTCTCTGTCTGGTTACCATCTGCTGTCTTATATTGTTTCTGCTGATGTGGAATCCAGTGACATCTAATCGATCAGCTGTGTCACCATGGCGACTGTGGTGAGAAGGAAGAGGGGAGACAGGGAGGAGAGGAAGAGAGGTGAGACTTCACAGCAGTGTTCTGCTGCATCTCCCAATATTTTTTTTTGGCACAACTTCCAAAAAACACTTTATCTTTTCTGATTTATTATTGAAGGAAGATGAAGCACTTTATACGATAAGACAATAACATTCATCACAAATTATACTCACATGAATAATGCATTTGTTGAGCTTAAAAATGAACAAGAATGGACTGATTGTGTCAGGGCTGCACCAAACAATTATTCTCATTGTTGATTATTCCAGTGATCATTTTTCCCAATTAATAAATAAACCATTAAAGGACCAGTGTAGGGTTTAGTGGCATCTAGCAGTCAGCTGGCAGATTGCAACCAACTCATCTCATCCTCCCCTTAAAAGTGTGTAGGAGAACTTTCATGGCTGCGAAACTCGCAATAAAATGTGAAAGATTGTATCTAGAGCTAGTGTTGGTTTGAACGCTTGCCCTTTGTAGATAGAAATGGTTCATTCTGAAGTAATGAAATCACAGTGATTCTTATTTTCAGGCTACTCTATATTATGAAATGAATGTTATATTATGTATTATATTCAATCTAATTTCTGCCATATTCTGACAACAAATCCCCATAAATCTTACACACTGGACCTTTAAATCTATAAAAAACACAAAACACCATAGATGGGTTCTCTGTAGAACCTCTTATAGGGGGTTCTGGGTGGAACCTTGTTAAAGATTGCAATAGAATAGACATAACATATTTATACATTCCACTAATATACTGTAGACAAGGGTTCAATTCATAGTAGGTAAAAGAAGTAATAAAATTTGTGGAAACACTTTTTTTTTTTTTACTGGTCCATGGATTTCTGATAATAGGAAAGAAAAAAAAAACCTCAGTGTCTACTACTGTATTTGTGTGCAAATGGCAGAAATTTGTCTTTGTTTACATGCACAGAAAAAACATTTCCTATGATCTGTCTTGGAGAGCACATAATCAGAGGCCATAATTGGATAATTGTGTGCTCCAGTTCCACATTTGTTCAGCCTCCTTCGGGAAAGTTTACTCCAGGGTGCCTGGAGGTGCCAACTGATTGTTGAACAACAGATTTAGGAGGAGCAATGTGGATTTTGTCCTGGCCGTGGAGCAATGGAGCAGCTCTTTACCCTTGCAGGGATACTGGGGGGTTCATGGGAGTTCAACTATCCAGTCTACATGTGTTTTGTGGACTGGGAGAAGGCCTATCAGTGTCTCCCAAAGGGATTCTATGAGGGGTACTGCAGGGGTTTGCTATGAACCATCTAGTCCCTGTATAACCAAAGAGAGAGCTTTGTCTGTACTCTCAGCACAAAGTCACTGCAGGGTGCCTGCGGTACTGCAGGGGTTTGCTATGAACCATCTAGTCCCTGTATAACCAAAGACAGAGCTTTGTCCGTACTCTCAGCACAAAGTCAAAAACAAACACAAGTGTTGAACTGTGCTAGGACTGCCTCTTGTCCTCAATCCTGTTTGTGATTTTTATGGACAAGATCTAAGGTGCTGAAGGGGTGAGGAGAGTGTATGGTTTTGGGAACCTCAGAATTGTGTGGCTGCATTTTGCAGATCATGTGGTTCTGTTGGCTTCCTCAGACGGTAACCTTCAGCATGCACTGGGGCGGTTTGCAGTCGAGTGTGAGGCGCTGGGATTTTTGGTTGTGAAGTGGATGGGATGGTTCTTTGATGGAAAATGCTGAGTTTCTGCTGCTGCGCTAAATGAAGGAGTTCAAGTATCTCAAGGTCTTGTTTGTGAGTGACTAGAAGATGGAGCATGAGACCAACAGGTGGATTGGTGTGGCATCAGCAGTAATGCAGGTGTTGTACCAGACTGTCGTGGTGAGCCATTTTGCTAGTCGATATACGCTCCAGCCTTCACTTATGGTTATGAGCTTTGGATAATGACCAAAAGAATGAGATCGCTGATACATGTGGCTGAAATGAGTTTCCTTTGTAGGACGGTTGTGTTCAGCCTTAGAGATAGGGTGAGGAGCTCAGACATCTGTGAGGGGCTCAGAGTAGAGCTGCTGCTCCTTTGCGTTGAAAGGAGCCAGTTGATGTCGTTCTGGCATCTGATGACGATGTCTCCTGGACGACTTCCTTTGGAGGTTTTCCAAGCACGTCCCACTAGGAGGAGAACCCAGTGTAGACCCCAGAATCTGCAGGAGAGATTAAATGTCTCGTCTGGCCTGGGAATGCCTCAGCATCGGCCAGGAGGAGCTGGAAAGTGTGTCTGAGGGACATCTGGAATACCCTGCTTAGCCTGGCTAGTCTGTCTTGCCTGCCACAACCCGACTGGAGTCATGGCAGGAGTTTTCCATCTTTCACAACTATTCCCTCTAATTTAGAGCTATAAGGTGACTTAGGGTCTTTCTCTCAGTTTAGCAGGTCATCCAAACATGCAAAAATGTTCAATTTGTCTACAGGTGGGCATACAACACATAAAGAATAACATTTATATTAGTACAGCAAAAAAATGATTAATAAATATTGACTTGTTTTGAATAGAACAGTTCTGTCAAGGTAATTGATAAAGAAAGGACCAAGTTTTTGCCTTGTGAAGTGAAGAGCTGTGCTATAATTTAATTCAGTGGAGTTGTCTTGTCTTCTGTTTATTGACAACAAAACAAACAGCCTATCAAGCCACCTTAATAAGTTTTATACCGTTTTAATTCCAATCTGGCACTTTTTTCAGTTTTGTTTTCACGCCTGGGCAGAACAAGAGAAGCGGAATGAGGCAGACCCCATACAAAGTATAATAAATAAAGAGAAGCTTAAATGGAAAATCAAAGTAGATGAATTTGTTGTACACCTGAGAATAACACTGGGGAATGCCTGTATGAGGCTTCATCTGAGTTAAAATGTGAGAGTTGTCTCCATCAAGCTTTAAAGCAGCAACCTAAATTTCTTGCTTATTCTAGCTACTTAAATAGGACTTCTGCTCAGCCAATTCAGTAAAGAGACATTACAGAGGACACCTGTCTCTATTTCCTCAGGGGCTCAAATAAAGAAGGAGACTTTCACTTCAGTCAGAGAATTTACT
Source organism: Lutjanus campechanus (assembly GCA_027495735.1). Taxonomy (NCBI): domain Eukaryota; kingdom Metazoa; phylum Chordata; class Actinopteri; order Lutjaniformes; family Lutjanidae; genus Lutjanus; species Lutjanus campechanus. Next base: position 24,172 of record JAJHUR010118538.1, read on the forward strand.
GTGGAAGGAAGCAGTGACTCTTATCTTGGTGCATGCTTGTGCTGCAGTTTTAAATAAATATGCACAAGGTTTGTCTGTCATCCACTCTATTAACAATGTAACTCAGCATATTGCTGCTAGACGCTGTCACAGTTCAGTGAACATCACTTCATCGCGTTGCCTTCTGGGGCTTTGGTTCAGGAAACCTTTCTTAGCTGACAAACATAATAAGTGACTCATTATCCCGATGAGAATAGAAGAGAAGAAAAGTATGAGAAGAAATGTGAGTATTGACTGAGATTATAATATGCTGCATTGACTCTTCCATTTACATAGGCCTATACCTTAAGTGGCAGTTAGCTTATTAATTTTCAAACTGGAGCTACAAAATGTGGTAAAGACACGGTGATGTCTGCACCAGCAGTCACACTCTGAACCAAATGACATGGTTGTAACGGTTTCTGATGACGTTCATGTCAAAAATGCATTATTTTGTATAATGCATTACAATCTGCTTATAGCACCAGGGCTCTCAAGTTTTGAATGCAGGCAAGAGTGACATCTGGCATATTCCTCCCGGTTCCATAGCAACGGCGGTATTGCGTGACAAAAGACCGAAAAGCGTGACTGTCACGCACAATGTGTGAGACTTGACAGCCCTGCTTTAAGTTAGCACTGCATAATTATAGTTATGAATATGGTTGGAGGATTACTCTAAAAATGCATTCAGATACACTAACTAAATATCTATCAAAAAAAATGTTGTCGGTAACCTTATCCAAGCTTCTCAATTCAAGTAACATAACTTGACACCAAATGCCAAATATGGCGAAATTGTTTCGCTCAATATAATGTTTTAGGTTCATTAGCAGATGTTCTGTACAGCTACAGTCTAACATTAATGGTTGTTCTGTGTTACTGACGCTAGCAGTTGTTCTTTGTAGCTAATGTTAGCGGTTGTTCTGTATAGCTAACATTAGTGGTTGTTCTGTGTCACTGATGCCAGCGGTTGGTCTGTGTAGCTCATGTTAGCAGTTGTTCTGTGTAGCT
>JAJHUR010118539.1:582-14221 GCA_027495735.1 Lutjanus campechanus
ATAACCAGTGTAACCAAACCTAATTGGCAAATTAAATTGCTGATGCTTTTAGTATGGCAGTTTCTTTGTTCATTTTTAATTTTTTTAAACATATACCGATTGCATCAAAGCCAGTTTCTAATGTTAGCAAAGAGGTACAGTGCAGTAGTCAGAGGACAGATTTTTTAGTGAATTAAGAACATGCAGTAAACAGACAGGGATACTGACAGACAAAAAAACCCCCACCCACAATGGGTGAAAAGTCATGCATGTAGAGCATTAATCTCAAGTAAAGACATTCTTCAAATCTGAAAACACAACAAATTTGGAAAAAGGGTGAAAACAGTCTCATCAACAGATCAAAGTCCTCACTGAAAAATGTCCTCACCCAGCAGGTCTAAAACTAGACGCATACAATATATGCACTTGCGCTAATGTGACCAGTGAGTGTTTCCCCGGCGGCGACCTGACGTCAGCTGGTAGTCGAGGGCTGGTTGTAAGGCAGGGGGAGGTGTTGGGATCGGTCGTTCTGCTGGAACAGATTTTGATTGGTTCTGTCACGCTGACCTTGCACCTTCGTCCTCGTTCTCCTGAATTCACCATCATGACACGACGCTAACCAGCGTGTTCCTGGTTTGAATGTATGTAAGGGGGAGTTACAGCATCAGCCTGGACATTATTCAGGACCCCTTTGGCAGTTTCCTTCAAACACAGGGAATTATGGACAAATATGCCTCAGTTGAAAAAGATGTTCCATATTCAGTGTTTTATCAGGGAATAGTAAGAACCTCTTACACATAGATTATTCATTTCAAAGTTTTATTTGTTGCTTATTTATTTTAGTGTGAGAGTTGAGGCTTATACTCAGGCCCATATCAGGCATGCAAACTGCAAAATAAAGTACAAAGTATTGTAAATAATAAATGTTTACATTATGTAATGCATGCACGAGCTCTTATCCAAAAACAGAAGAAAACAGGACCCGAGATCAAGGATGATAGCAAAGCATCGGTCAGACAGTTATCACTTTATCATTAGATAAAAATGTGTATTTTTCTGGCCATGATTGTTTGAAATATAAAAAGTGTTTATCTTTCCCTGTTCTCCCCTGCAGAATAATTAATAAGAATTCATTATAATAAACTAAAGGGAAAGGTTGCATTCAATTTCTGTTATAGGATCATTCAATTGTATTCTTTACTAATATAAGAGAAAACTCAAATCATTAAAAAAAGTCCGCCACCCCAATAAATTATGTAATTGTATGTACAAATTTAATAGAACTCCACTTTTGAAATAATTCACATACATGGCATGGTAGGCCCTAGTGCCAGTGCCTTGACATTGGATGCTGTCAAAATACATATTACCCAGCAATAATCATTGCATATGTATTCTGTATATGAAAAAAAACAAATTATTCATGGAACTGAATCTGATTTTTTAAAGAAATTTATTATTTTTTTTCTTTGTTTCTGTAGAATACCCAAAAAAAGAGAGAGAGAGAGGGAAAAAAAACAGAAATTAGCTGGGTCTGCCTTTTGGAAGCATATAAAGCAAATGGCACCATTAACACAAGTTCTTTTTTGAGCAAAGGCATTTAGGCAAAGGTGGTAATCTGACTCACTTTCACTTCCATTGTTGGAGGGTGTGAGCTGATTGTGCCTGTAGAATGAAGTGAATCCAAAAAAAGAGTCTTAGTGATGGTGTAACTAATGTTTTCACTGTAGAAAAAATATGTCCCTGCCATTAAACACCCACTTTTAGAATGGAGTTTGGTTTAACAGCTGTCCACTTTAAAAACTGGCAGGATTAGAGGGTATTTTAAAGAGTATAATTCACATAAATTGAGCTGACCTATGGTCTCATAATGAACCTTTTAACATAGAAGTTGGGGCTAAAACTGACCTTTTTTCCACTTTTCTCAGCTAGTAGTAAAAGTTCATGTAATAAGCACAAACTGCAATGAGAAGAGAGACAGCGGTTCTGTTGCGCTCTGTTCAACTTCTCCTCCCTCTGCTCTCAGTAGTCTAGAGCTTTTGGAATTTCACCACTGACCCCCTTCCCCTAAATTGCGATGAGATCTATGCCCTTGGGCTTATAGCTTTAAAATGTAGAGTTTTAGAGCCTCACTTTTATTTTATTTAACATTTTGCAAATGTTGAAAATCTTATTTTTAGAGAAACTTTAATTATGAAAGTGTAGGTAGTCATATTTTTTTATGTGAACTGATTTTAATTATAAAAATAAATACAGATACAAAATATGTCACAGGCAAATATAGATCATCACTGTAATTTGTTCATTTCGACACCATTTTTCCACAAACTAGGACCGGCCTGGATTCGTTTCTAATCAAAAAATCATGTTTTATTGATTGAGCCCACAAACATTATGGGAACATGACCCAGTTTCTCTCTTCATCTTTCTGTTTTGAAAGAACTAACTGTTAATTTAGCCAGAAGTTGTATAACTCGAGACCGTAACTGTTTCTAATTTGAACATCTCTGTTTGTAATTTAGCAGAAAATGTTATCTCAACAAGAAAGGACTGTAATAACTTCGAAAATCGACCGCGATGAACAGCCCTTTGTCTCCACTCTTTATGTTTCGGAGACGCTGAATTAGAATCGACAGCAGGGAACAAAACACACGTTCTGCTTGTTTAAGTCCTCATTTGTAATTTTTGCTGAACAACACGCGTTTTTCTCCCGTGTCCACTTCCGCCTGTCTGCATCTTCTGACTCCCTCTCTTCGTCCCTCCATGCATCACAGCCTATAGGCCAGCTGATTAAAAGCCTTCTGTCAGAGGTGAGCAGCCATTTTGTTGCAGATGAGCTCAGGGCCAGCGTGATTGGTTGGTTGATTTGATTTGCCACTCAGTGCTCAGTCACTTATTTATCCTCTGTGCCTGCCATCATTAAATAGGATGCTTCTCCTAATCAGATATCTCACACGCACACACACACAGACACCCTCTCTGATCATGTCAGTGACAAAGTGTCCTATATTGGATTAAAACAGAAGTTGAAACAGTTAACTGTCTGACCAGCATACACACACAGAGACACACAGGAGGAGGAGGAGGAGGAGCAGGGTCTATCTGATGCATCTCGGTGAGGCAGTATTATGTTCCATAGAGTGCAAGAAAAGAAGAAAGGCTGAGTGCTGCCCATTTAACCCGACAGGAAGTCAGCAGCAACATCAGGACAAATTACGCCGGCCGTTTGGGAATACATACAGGGTGTGTGCGATGTGGTCACACACATTCAAAACAGCAAAATTTGGAAGTGAAATCATTGTGTTTCAATTGAACATGTAGAGCTTTTGTGTTGTGCTCAGGTGGTGAAAGAGTTACTTTCGATCCCTTTACCATAACTCTCATGCATCCTGCTGTAAACGTTTGACTAAATTTCCTTGGTCACCATTGTCTTTTCTAAATGTTAACACATTTCTCCACCCTAAATGACAACAAATCTAATCTAAAACCGTCACTATCCAGTGTTACCATATTATGATGTATGGGATAATGCAGTTGAATATGACGCTAATGATACATTGATAACCCAATTTATTTTTCTAATTCCATCTGAAACAACATGTTACTGGCTAATGGCATGAAAAAAAAAAACATAAAAAATGCCCTTGTATGGCAGGTATATGAAGCAAATTTAATGCTAAATTGCTTACATTTAACACCACATTAATTACCTGTAATAGTGGTGTAATTTGAGGTTGTCACATATGTTGTTAATGAATTTATTATATAATTTGTTTAAAATCTTTTACACCCTTACTAAGTAATAACGAACACTTAATGTGACCTGATATTTCCAAGCTGCATAATTTATACTGTATAAACACATTCTTCACACTTTGAGCTCATAGAGTGCTTCAGAAATAAATCCTAAACTCTGGAAAAGAGTTAGCATTTTCATCTCTGGTTCCCTTGTCTCGAAGTCATTGGGTTTTTGGTGAGATGCCTGAAATAAGGTCTGCGGTTGACATAAGCCCAAGAGATTTTCACGTTTTGTTCTACGACATGAAATGTATCAGTAAGTACCCCAGTCGTGAATTTTTAAGAAATTACTTGTCCTAAAAAAACTGAGTTGCCACCAATTGTCTAAATGAAACTACAGAGGATGTTGAGGACCTTAAACGTCATCACACAGAACACGTACTGGTGGTGATGCTGAAGTCACGTAACCATGATGTAGTGAGGTTATAGCCTATTATTAGCTTTTTACTTAGGATACAAAAATCATAAAATTGGTGTTCATTTGTGAGGATTATCTTGCTGAACAAAACATGTCAGTATCATAAACTTCTGTTTGCCGCAGAGCTTATTTTCTACACTAATCCAAAATGGTCAACCCAATAGAAAAACCGGTTTATTATCAGAGCGATGCTGCTTGTCGAGCTACCAAACTCCGTCATCCCTGCAGCACTCTATTTAAAGAGGCATTTATGAGCTTTTTATTTTCAGTTATAACACTGTCAATTGGCTGTTTGATCAGACTTTAGTGAGTTACTGACTGATTAGGGAGCAATATAATTGAACATGACACCATGGAAGATGACATTACGGATTCCACAGTGAACAGAAATCTAACGGCGCAACAAATGAAAATCAGACTAATAAGTGTCAAGTGGAAAGGCTTTCTGACTGTTCTGGGATTAGATCATGTTGTGTTTTCGCTGCAGTTTGTTCATCGTGTCTGAGCCGCAGATTGATGCAGAAGTGGGTCTTAAGCACCTGTTAAAAGGAGCTACATCTGTGAGCTCTCCTAACAAGTGCACACATATGGCAGTGCCGGACTCATTTGCATACCATGTAGGTGGAGGCGGCACTTGGCAACTGCCTCACTTTGGTCATTAGGTCCTCATGAATATGCAAATGCAGAGGAAGAGTGTGTGTGGTAAACACATTTCAGTCCCTGGAAAATTCACACTTACATTTATTAACATACTGATGTTAACATGTGTGTCCTAAATGTTGTTACATATTGTAGGAATACAACCAATGATATGTGTACTGTAGGGTCCATAGGTTCCACTCAAATCACTGCATGATAGTGTACTGTACAACTGGGAACACTTTAAACCTGTTTGACACAGAAAACACAAACTACTCAAAATCACAATAAGACGCATTAAAAGTTATTTAAACACCTTTAATTTCCTTCTGAATCAGATGCTGTAAATTTAATTATCATTCTTTTGTCGTGTCTCAACACTCTCCATTCTGACTGCTTGAATTTAATATAGTTTGATTTTGATCTTGCACTAAAATATTTATATATTCTTAAGGTTTTGGCTGTTGAACACAATCTTTGAAATGCCTTATTAAAGGCCTGTTGCTGCCTTTCATAACAGAGAAGTGAGAGGCAAAATTAACTAATGTGATAGCATAATTTACTATTTCAAGGTAGACAATTATTAATATGAGAGAATTAATTACCAAATTGAGGGAATCACATACCCCAGAGTCTTCCACAGTATATTAAGCATCAAAATTTGTAACTTGAGGGAATCATGTTTTAATTGCACTTCACAAATTACTGATTTGATGAATAATATTCTACTCACTTACATCTGCTAGGCTCTGTATAGTTGTGCAAAAATATTTCTATAATAGAAGCACAGTAAAAAAACAACAACACACTATTGTTTTGAGAAAACAGAGTAACATTTAGTGACAGTGACAGATATAAAGCTCAGAAAAAGTGACAGAAAAGTTGCTTGCTTTCTTTTGGAAGTGTAGAGTCATTATTATTTTTCATTCAATTATGTCATTAATTAATGACGATGTTATGTTGGGGGGGGGGAAGCAGCCTCTGAACAAACATATTTTAGTGTAATGTTTAGCTGTAACTTGAGAAATATTGTGACCAGCCAAATGCCGTTTTGTGTCTGGTTTCCAATGGAGGCTCCCCAAACTCAGATCAAACAGGCAAGCAATGCAGATTGATAAAATATCTATCAAGATTCTGTTACTGTGTTGCCTATACATGTCTGCATAAACATAGCTTAGTGTATCTTTTAGCTGTAACGCAAGAAAGATTGAACCAGGCGACTTCCATTTAGTGTCCTGTTTGGAAACAGAGCTTCTAGAAACTCAAATAAAACTGTCAAACAAGGATGTGTTGATAAAATATGAATCAAGATTCAGTTATTACATTGCCTATCACCTCAAATGTTTTCAGAAACAGTTTAGCATACCCTTTAGCTGTAATATGAGAAAGATTGATCGGGCAACCGCCAGTTTTTGTCTTGCTTGAAAACTGAGCCACTCGAAACTCAAATCAAATTGTCAAACTAGGCAGTGCTGTAAATAATCAAATATGTATCAAGACTGTGTTACCACTTCGGTTAAGTAGGAGAGTTATTGTGACCAGATGGCTGCCATTTTGTGCCCAGTTTCCAACGGAGACTCCTGAAACTCAGAGGGGCTCACGAACTAACATGCATGTGCAGCTGGGCTGCAGAAACACAGATGCTCAATGTACAACACACAGAAAGACAGTGTTACTTCATTTGCTGCTAAAGACGGCACTATACCACTATATCTTTACACAGGAAACAGATGTTTGCTGACATCTAGTGAGGCTGAATATTGTATTTTGCACCTTTTACAGAGTAACTGCACCCAGTCTAATAATCTGACTTGCACTACTAAATAGTAGTGATGTCATCTCAACTCATCGCACACTGATGATTTGTCACCTTCCCCTGGTGCCCGATACTGAAGCACAAGGTACCCTTTAGCTGCTGTATCGACAAAGCCAAAAATCCTCTTTAAACACGATTAACACTGTGAAATGCCCGCTATTTGGGACACTTTCAGGACAAAAACTACTTGATTTGACTACTAGATTTAGGATAAGGCCTTGTTTAGTGTTACAAAAGCTGTGTTACCTTATATACATCACATGTTGTCACAGATGCGATTCCTCTATGTGCAGTCTCTCCCGCTTTATACTACGTCAAAACCTCAGGGTGTCTTTTAACGCCACGGATGAGTTTAGGGTAATTTGAAAAGCCGGGTGTGACTCTTTCATCTGGCAATGGCTACTATTCGTGTGACAAATTGTCTACACCTGACCACACCCAGCTGTCATTTTGGTTTGGGTCAAAGGTTCAAGAGCAAAAACCAAGGCTTGTGCGGCTAGTATGTTTGATAGTGAGTCGAGGATGAACCTTTAGGGAAGGAAAAATGGCTCCTTTAAACAGCTGTAGCCAGGACTGAGTGTCCATCAGTGTTGTCCCAGTGATGAACTCGTTTTCCAAGCTCGTCTTCCCGCCTTCTACCCAGTGTATATGAGCAGCCTGCAGCCCTTATGAGGATAAAGTGAGAAGAGTAAATGAACTGATTCCTGCTGCTTTATCTTTACCCACCGTCGTCCCCTCTCCTGCTCTCGCTCTCATCATCTCCCAGTCCTCCATTCATCTTCTGCCTCAGCTTCTGTCCTCTTTTTCTTGTCTTTTTCACCTGCCTCGGACTCCCTCTGCTCTGTCTTTCTCCATTCTCTCCGTTTTTCTTTCTCTCCCTTCCCTTATTGATTAGCCAAACACTTTCTTTCACTCTAGGTTTTAACAAGCAGCCCTGAGTTCAGGGTTAGGGAAATAAAAGGCAGCCCACTGCTGTCACAGCTTGTGGACTTGTCCCCGAAGGGCCACCGTAGACCTTCGTAATGACTGGACTATAGAACTGGGGTCCTTGGAGTCCTCTTTACATCATTCTCTTCCTCTCATCTTGTACTTCTGTCTCTTCCCTCAGTCCCTGACTCGTATTCTCACACTCTCTCTTGAGGTAATTGCCGTTCTGGTTTGAAGATTAAAAAAACATTGCCCCTGACCAGTGAGCTGACCCCCAATCTCAAAACAATTATGTTGTAGACAAAAAGGAATACAGCTGCAGTTTTTTTTTATTTTTATGTATTTGTAGTTATTTCATTGTTTATTTATCTGTGTTAGAGAATTCCCATCTGAAGTCAATTTTCTGACCCCTTTATTCCTGCAGAATTTCCTCTAGTTCACCCTCTGTACAGTCATCACACTGTGATGCAGAAGCTCCCATCTCAACATCAAACACTTGCTTTATTACATTAGTAACAGTTACCCTCCTAACATTGCAGGCATTTCAGTCTTAGAGATGAATAAACTACTTACATATATTTCAGTAGCCTCCATTGAGCTCCTGCTAAGGTAAAGAGTTCTGCAGTATACTGTATTTATCTCTGTATTTATCTAAGACTGCTTCCTGAAAATGGCTTATGTGTAAGATGTTCGTCAAATCTGCTGCTGTCACACCCACAAATACATTGATTAGTTTTGGTTTCATGTTGCAATTATGCAAGCACACTGAGGAATTATACATGCCATCATGCTGTAGTCATCACCTACGTGTGTGATGCGTCTCCTGCGTGAAATTGATTGGTTTGTAGACCAGCGTGCGTCTGACATTGATGTGTTGTCATTTCAGTTCAATTCCTCTTTTTCATCCTCTTGGAAAATGATCAAAATTTGTCTTTTTTGGTCTGTTTGTTTGTCGGCTGTTTGATCGGGGCTGTGTGTCAGGGGAGGTTTAACACCTGTAATTTGGTTCAGAGCAAACTAGAAACTCCAAAAGTTCCTTCTTAAACTTAACATTTGTTTTCAAAAAGCACTGGGTCTTAAAAACTTTAATTAGAATTGACTGCAGATTAACAAATGCCTCCTGCCCATTCATTGAAGACTAAGGGTGCTTTTGACAGACTCTTTCAGACTTTCCGAGCTCCTCATCATGACATTTTTGCAGTAGAGACCATAGAAGACTGGCTATCACTAGTCACACACGAGCCAAAAGGAACACCTGGAAAAACAAAGCCAAATATTTCACTCATTTAAGAAATGCTTACTGAAAATGAGAAATTTGGTCTCTTCATTCAGTTGTCTTTAAGGTTTCTGTCTTTATTTCAGATTTACAGTTAGCCAAAAAAAGCTTATAATAAGACACATTTTCTTGAAACAGAATATTTTGGTTTCTTCATTGAGATGACTTGAAGAATCTATATCTTAACCTGAGATTAATGGCAAAAGAGCCATACAATAACAGTTTCTTCAAAAGTCATGATAGAACGAGTGACTTTGTCTTAAATTAAGGCACCAGAAGCATTCTTATTCGAACAGTTAGTGGAAAAAAATAGCTGTTTCAACGAACACTGAGGCCATCGTTCAGGGAGGGAGTGAATGTTTGAGCAACAGAGAGAGAGAGAGAGAGAGAGCTTAACTGTGACTCAGACTGAAACTTGGCTCCGTATTGTTTCTGGACATATGGTTTTCTGGAAGTGATAACAGTCTTTCATAATTTAATATCTGATGATGATGATGCTTGCAGGATCTGGCTGCATCTCTTAACCAAACAAATCACTACACTGATAACTTCTGCTGTCTGTCATGCATTTTTCAAATGGGTCATTTAAACTATAATTTTGTAGTTAGTCATACAGTTTTTGTTCAACACAGCCATTTGTATTTTGTTTTATGTTTTGTGTAGACCAGACTGTGGTTCTCTTAATAATGTGAAATGTAAAGCAGCAGGTTCTGTTCTCCATAGAGTGTGATGCCCTCACACTTGTTGACAATGATTAAAAGTAGACTAATTCAAACTTTAATTGGTATCGATTCATAAGTTTCTTAAATTGAGAAGAGTAAGAGACTTACTCTTAAAATAAGAAAAACAATCTTGTTCCTCTGCTGGGATATTATGCAAACCATTGTTTTTAACTTGTTATTGGTTAAATATAGCTCAAAAAGCATCTGCTAAATGAAATATGAAATTGTAATAACTGATTAAGACAAAGTTAGATCTATATACTGTATATTTAAGTGAGATTACATTTCTAGTACAAAACTTGTTGCTTGATTATTTTTCTTGTCAGACAAAAAATGAGACCCATTTTCCAGAAATGAGGCTTTTTGTACTTTGTTGAAATTCCTTTTTTTTTGTTTTTTTGTTTACAGTGTACAGAGTTTTCAAAATTATCAACCAGTTCTGCAGCTTTTTTTGGCCTAATGAAGCTTTATAGTGAGCTTCAGCTCATTGTTTAACTCTATGGCTGTTTTGGTTCACTCTCACTGCTCTCATAGCCTTGTTTTTGGCTGCAGCAGGAGCAGTTTTTTGTGAAAAAGCTTGATAAACTCACCGTACTACCTGCTCAGCTGTAAACACCCGACAGATATGATTAATAGCTAAGGAATCTTTGGAAGAAATTTCACTCAGGAGGTGGTAGAGACCAAAAACAGAGCAAAAACACTGAGTATTGGAGTGGCGGCCAGAAAAACGACTCCAGATGAATAATAATGTTGCAAACAGGTTTGTCATTTCAACTTAAAAGGTGATGATGTGTCAGTGTCATGTTCACAACTTTCTGTTGCACCCTAATGGCTAAAAAAAGATACTGCAAACCCCATAATGCAACACTCTCTATAGGAGCTGGTGTTAAACTGATGCTCTATCCATTCAAAAGGAGCATTTTATGATGATGACAGTAATTGTTCAGTCCTCGCATGTAATTTCCAGAAAAAAATAGTCTCATATTTGAGCCAGTAAGGTACCAAACAGGACAGTATTTGACTCTGAAGCACAGAAAGCTGTGTAAGTAAATCATTCAAGATAATGTTTGCCTTTTACCAGTTTGTCTGAGGAAGTGGCGAGTTTTTGTATGGCAACCAAGTGTGAAACTGTGCATCAGTCCTTGTTTCCGACATTGAAAGTGCTACAAGCAACAGCAACACTTAAGCCTGGCACTGCTTTTTCTATTTAAAATAAATCAATTCTGTTGAGTGACAGAATTTAATTTGTTTTGACAAAACAAACAAAAATTACAGCTTATAGCACAGAATAGATTAACCACCTCAATCACACAGTCTCAGTAGGAATTGGACATTACACTACACAAGTATAGCATATTTCCAGGACTATTGCATAGGATTGCATTAAGTTTTACATGTTTATGGTAATTTGCACATAGTTTGTTTTATTGAGCTTGCGTCATGCATGTGTGTGTGTTTGTAATGGGGTCAGACTTGTGTGTTTGCAGCTCTGCAGTGGTGTGGACCAGGCAGAAAAGGGTGTGGTCTAAACAGCTTATTGATTATAGCTGTTTTTAACGACTGCAGTTGTTGTAAATTGAATTGATGGCTGCTGGCTGGAGCTGGTGTGGGCCTGGAGAGTGTGTGAGAGTGTGGGAGAGATAAATTAGGAACATCAGAGTCTGTATTAATTTACTATATTAAGTGTAATGGTCACAATTTGTCCACTGGGTGTTTTTGTGTCTTAACCTGTTGTGAATAGTTATTTCTTGCATTAATTTTTGAATGTGTGTTTACAGTATAAATGCACGTATGTATTTATTTTTCTTTTTGAGTTAGTGTACGTGTGTACAAACATAATATGTCTTTATATCGTCAGGGGGTAATGATGTAAATTGCTGCATTGGAGGGCTGAATGCAAAGCCAGGCTCTTTTCTCCCTGATGCCTGTATTAATGCTGTGTCCCACTGGACCAGAATCAGCTTTTCTGCAGGTTTTTCACTGTCAGGCCATTTTACCTGCTGCACAAATGCCGGTAAACCTCTTAAGCCCATTCTGCCCCATTTCTTTCTCTCCTCCCCTCCCAACTAGTCTCAGAGGATTCACCAAAGACAAAGACACAGCCTTTCAGGCTATTAGGGGCCATTTAAAGGTATCCCCATGTTGGACATGCTTGAAATATATTGCTGTCAAATGTTCTGTGATGCCGGTAATCAATGTTTTTATACTTTACATTCCCTGTCAGCTGCAGTACTGCTCAGGTGTTGCACTCATTTCAAAATGGATCTTCGGCTTTGGCAGTCCGCCTGTCATGAGGATCAAGATGATGTCACATGCTAATTTGCACATTGGTGGCCTCGGCTGCACCACTTTCACTTTGTCTTAAAGTTTCATGAAGGAACATGCAAGACTTTAAGCCAATTAAAATGAAATATAAATGTGTCTTTTCACCTCTTAATGTGAAAAAATGAAAATGAATAAAAGAGTGCAGGTCTGCCAGACAGGGTTGATTTCTTATGAAACAGCTCAGTGAGAAACATTTGAAGATGAGGATGAAGTTAAATCACCATCTTAACTTTTTAGAACTTAAACTTCAAGTTTTCACACCAAACACAAAGACTTGACATTTACAGCTGAGTAAACAACTAAACTTATGTCCTCATACACTGTAATCTCAAAGCTGTCATCAATGTCATCTAATTCTGTTCTAACAATCTGCAGATTACACCCCTAATTTAGAACAGTCGTATTGATCGATCTTGGAAGTTACTGACCAGTTTTGCCGTTCAGGCTCTGGGGGATTCGCACCACAAATGGCAATTACATACAATTACATTATTAATCTATTAAAGGGTCAGTGTTGCAACCTGATCATTACAACTTGTATATGAATGCATCCTGGAAAAAAAAGTAGTTTTACAAATCACTGATCAGGGATCTGTCTCTTCTTTTATTATGGCCACACAGTCTCGGACAGCTGATTTGGTTCTTTAGGCAGCGCACACCAGACTCATTGTTTTCTAAGTAAGTCCGCACACAAGCGGTGTTCTCGTGGGTTGATGCAACTCGTCCAGATACCCGACGGTCCTGTTTCCATGTTGACACGTCACTGCTCCAGAAAAGCTCACACATTTTGCTCCCTAAATGAGGCTTTCAACAAACAGACAGACACATTCTACTTGGTTATAAAATGTAGTATTGTGTAAAAATGAAAATATTGGGGAATATCAGGGTGGATGCTGGACAATTTAATCTTGGACATGTGAGCCCTATGTAGGGCTGTGTAATTAATCAAAATTTTATCAGAATTGCAATATGGCCTTCTGCAGCTGTCAAATTGCCATTTTAAGTTCTGTATTGTCTGTATTGCTGCAGTATTCCAGCAAAAACCCACAACATAATCTTTTTTTTACTCAATGAAAATAAGAATTGCCATTCCCTCTGATATCACAAATCATATCCAATTGCAAAAACAGTCAAATTTATCACAATTGAAAAATTTTTTTGAAACGTCCTAGTCCTAGATGAACTACCTTCAATTTCACCAGACAGTCACTCTGCAGTGTTGCAGAGGATTTGTTTATTAATATGAGGAAAGAATCCCGTTGAACAGCAGATAGTATTTGCCCCCCAAACCATCATCCCAAGCTATTTCAATCCCGTCAAGAGGTGGACATTTTCATGTACGGTGTAGCACCTTTAGGTAGTAGATCAAACACAAGAAATGTGTCAACAGGGTTAGTGTCACTTTCTTCAGTGGGATAGAGCACATGTCATGTCTGACAGCTACTCCTTATGTACGATGTGTGCTACAGGCATCAAATGATGTGAAGCTACATGTCAGAGTCAATGTGTGTTGAGTTTTCATCAATGAAAACAACCAACTCAGCCTACTACCAGGCAGTAGGAGCTGCTAAGTCTGTGATGTTTTATCAGTACTTTCCACCGATGAAAACGGCCAGCTGATTTTGCTAAAAACATGCAACAAAGCTGGAGCCGTCCATTTTGGGGAAATTGACACTTCTTTAGAGTGTTGCTGAGAAATTTGGCATCCTCCCAATATCTATGTGCTTCTTTAATAAAAT
>JAJHUR010118540.1:1969-15212 GCA_027495735.1 Lutjanus campechanus
ACCAAAATCAGTGACATAATTGGAGGTGTGTGATGCAACCAAAGTTACATCGGGTGTAAGAGGAGTGAAAGAGGCACCGATGACCCAGAATGATTCTGAAGCTGCTAAAATTGTTATGCATTATGTCGCTTTAAGTCAGCAAAACCTAAGTTTAGCGCTGAAGGAGGAGGAGGTGCAGCAGCAGCTGATGACAGTGGCGTGAGAGCATCCGTGTCAGGTTATAACAGGCGTGCTGCACACCTGCAGGAATATAATTGGAAGCCGAGCAGCAAGTGAACGAGCCACTGATGGAGAAGCTTCTGCTTATGCAAACACTACACTACACACTCGACTTTAGCAGAACGGCAAATTTCTTAAAATAATTCTCAGTTAATCAAATTACGTACGACCAATTGACATAAAGTGAACTTGGGAGCCTGGGAGTCTGAGGCTCAAGGCCATTGCATGCTTTGCTAATCCAGTATTGGCTAAATTTATGTAACAACCAAACAGAGAGAAGACAGAAAAGGAAGAAAAGGGTAAAGCTGCAGCTGAATGTAGATTTAACACAATTAACTGTTCATGTGAGGGATTATTTCTTTGGTAGAAAGTAGTTCCAGTGACTCGTGTGGCCTCTCCAGGGCGACTGGGGCATCATTTTTGAAAAGACAAGTTGAATTTGAGACGTATTTTTCAATGATGTGAGCATATTTTGACATTTTTGTTCAACACAAGCTGTTTTGTAAAGCTTTAAACAAGTCATTCTGGAGCGAGTGCACCACAGAATTTCATTCCTTCTTGAATATTTCTTTACATGTCTCCTCTAGAGATGTTTAGCCATCTACCACACTGTTGCATTTCTGTTTTTTAGAGGGCAGCATAGAGGTAATTGAATGCAGTTATTGAAGGGTGTCAAACAAAGAGAAAACCTCATGAGAAGACAGGGCTGTTGATTACAGTGTGACTCCGCTCAGCAATGAAACATGAAGCAATGAGGCGAAAGACGAAAGGTGAATGAAGGAATGTGTGTGTTCTTGTGTATGTGTGTGTGTGTGTGTTTGGACAGCTCTCGCTCCAGGTTTCTGTCAAGAGAGAGTGAGTGCCGAGTGTTATTTTTCCAAGTGCACTTAAAAAGCAGCGGGGCATCAAGGGCTCCACTAAGAAGTGTTTTCACAGACTGAATGATAAGAAGCAGAGAAACACTCGACAACAACTCGGTCTCTCTCTGACTCCCTGCATAAAATGTGTTTAATTGGCCAGGTTGGAGACACCAAGTAGTCGCTGTGTTAGATAGAGCTGCAATATTAAAGGATAAGACTGGTGATATGTTATATTTTTCTTTGACAAAATAATCCCAACTCATGGTGCACAAGCTTTTCCCAGAGCTTTCAACCTTAATACACAGATGTTATGCAACCTCACAAGCTGTCATTTCTTTTCTTAACTTAAGTTCAATCTTTACTTCGGAAAAAAAAAGTATTTTGACAAAACAATCCCACCTCAAGGTCTACTTTCCTGAGTTTTCAACCATAGTTAAGTATTTAAGAAATGTACTTTAGTAATCCAAGTTGACAGAGCTTGAGGAAGATCTTGTGCAAGACATTGCCTTAAAAGATAACGTCCTGAAAGACGATTAAAATATTTATTTGGAGCCTCATGACAGCGCCGCTCTTCAACCGCTGATTTAACATTTGAACTTGAGTATTTACTTCATGGAGAGGCTGTTTGGATGCTTCTCAAAGCTTCTCGCCACAACAGATCAACGCTGACAAAATCCTGACGCACGATGTAAAATAATCTTATTATCAAAAAAGCTCACTGTAATTAAAAAATATATAAATCATGAGTGACAGGGAGCAGAAGAGATCGGGTGTAATAACGTCCATATCCATGTTTTATGAGCCAGTTCATTAAAGATGTCACACAATCTGTTTAAAACACTATTTTAGTTTTTGTATTTATTGCGTTTCTACTGATGTTTGCAACCCCGAGCAGGTAGCCCCTCCACGTCTTGTCTCGTAATATGACTTTGAGTCTCAAAAGTTAACAGTCCGATAGCTCATAGTTTATTACTTTGCATGAGGGTAACATGGTTCTGCTTTGTAGATAGTTGCGTTCCTTTCCAGCATTTCCAAGCTCTGCAGAAACACAAATACTTATAACGAGTTATGTGTCTGTTTTTCTGATGAGAAACCTTTTACGCTCATGCTAATAATGCAAAGGCCATAGACCACAAAAAGTCCTGCAGAGGACAGGGATCGATGAGCACCTCTTCTCTTTATCTCTGTCCTCCACTTCTTCCCCCCTCCTTTGCCCAACGTCTCCATCACACACACTTGAGCTGACTTCTTCCCTCGTCTCTGTTAACCTTTTGCTTGATGACAGCCCGGCATGACATAATCGCCATATCTGTTCCGCTCACTGTGTGTGTGAGAGGCCGTGCTGGGGGAGTCCAGGCGATTTAAGAAGTGAGTTTTCACACAAGTTCAGCGAGCTGCTTGTCACAGGTGTGTGTGTGTGTGTGTGTGTTTTATAGCCATGGACTTTGAGATTATACTGAAAGTTGCAGAGAAGAGAATAAAAGCTGCTTTGGGCAAAGCTGAAGCAGGTAAGACTATTAACAGGGGCAAACTATTAACTTTTGGCTGCTCTGTAGTTCTTTAAAAAAAACTTTACATTGTTTGCTAACTAGCTAAAAAGTTAGTTAGCCTAATTAACTAACTCATGTTGCGTCAGCAGAGAAGCTCCAATTTCTTCTTCTTTGAGAAAAACTTTCTGGCCGAATTAATTAAGCAGTATGACCGAATAATAGAAGATTAAAATGGCAACAGCACAGTAAGAAAAAAAGAGACGCATCATAAAACTCAAGTGGGTCGAGTCTGTCCCTTAACTTTTAATGAGTTTAAAGTTTTGGTGCAACAGAATTTGAAGCCGTGATTTAATCTGATTTAAAGATTAATCCTTGTTGGTGCAGTTCAGCCCTACAAATATAATTCATGCAGTCAGTGTATCAGCTGTTACATGTTGATGATTTGTTACACTTTTACATTCTTTGCAACTTTTCAAAAGTTTGCTGAAAATTCATTTGACAGTTTGAAACGTTCCTAATGCGGAATAGAAGTTCGTTTTTCTTTGGTTGCTTAAAATCACTCTTTTGAGTTTCAATTATATGGTCGGTTAAAATAATTTCAAGGCTGCGCGTGGGTGATGCAGGGGGCAAACCACCAGCTCCTCTTTTATCCTTTGTTAACTTGAAATGAGGGCAGAATGACTCCAAAAAAAAAATGCTGTGTGTTATCAATTTGTGCTAAAGTAACACATTTTTAAAGAGACGAACTTGGCATGACCTCGTTGACTTTGCTGTACAAAAAAACATTTAAGAAGCCCCCCAGAAAAAACCTTGAATTGTTAGAACAAGTGCTCTTTTTCTGGGACAAAAGAAGCTGTAGTTTCTCAAAAGTCCAAAAATACCACAGAAATGCTGACAGGCGATGTTTAACTAATCCCATCCAGACAGGATTTAGCATGCTATAACATGGATGAGTTTGATTTTCATGATTCCCAACGTGATAATTCTCACAAAGCTTATAAATTTGGACTGCATGATAACGAGAACACACACACAACACACTTACATCACACACAGACACACAATGTAAGCTGACGTGCCTTTTGTAGCTGATGATAAGCCAGGCGTCACTGTCTACCTGACTGTCTGGAGGACTGTATTATATAGCTGTCAATGATATGTGTGTGTTTGTGTGTGTGTGTGTGTGTGTGTGTGTGTGTGTGGTGGACAGATGAGGTCATGATGCTCGCCGCTGAAGCCGCTCATCTGTTGCTTCCTTCCCAGCAAAGCCATTTTCTTGTGCAATTTGCTCGTCTCCTGTTTTGTTCTTGCGTGAGTCACGTGACTGAACTGTCTTTTCATATTCAGTGTGTGTCACTCAGTTACAATCTGCAGCCAGAAGATACAGTAGTTTAGGTGTGGAGCGTGTGTAAACATTTTTAATCCATCAAACGCTTCAAATCCTCTTCTTTAAAGGTGCAATATGTAAGTTTTGCAGTTTTAAACATCACCAAAAATAATCAGAATGTGAAGAAATAACAGCGTTGACGCTATGTCAGAGACCTCTACATGTTGCAGAGATTTCTACTGGAGTTAGCATGCTAACCAGCTAGCCTTAGCCAATCCTGTTTTGAAGTTTTAGCTGGGAGATGTGTGCAAGTGGTGTTCCACAACCTCTTAGCTTTTTTAGTCTAATAAATAAACAAAATAAACTCATAAAATGCCAAGAAAGAAAATATTCTTAAACTTTTTTTCCGTATCAAACAGAAAAATACAACCATGTACTTTCTGAACTCAAGTTAACACTGGCTTAACTGCCTTGATAAACTCATAAACTTGACAAAAACAAAATAAAACTCATAAAAATCATCTTGGTTCGTCTTTCCACTTTCCCCAACAACCACCAGTTCTGGTTTGGTCAAAATAAACCCTGAATTCTCTGAGTTAGATGTGAAAATATTCTCGCTCTACAAGCTAATAGGACCGCCAACTGCGCAGCTAGTCTGACTCACTGGATGCACGCTGCTGGTATAAGTCTGCCATTGGTTGCTTGTTTCTGCTATCTACATTTTAAAAGTCCAACAGCAACAACAACCTGCAACCTACATGCTAAAAATGGCAAATTAGCGCCTGGGATGCTAATGCTACAAACGTAGACAAGCTGTCAGACTTTCTTTTGCAGTGATGTAGTCATTTTAATGAACTTGTGTTCCACCAAGACAACTTTTTCCTGCACTGAACACTGCAGAGAGACGTCTGGCTATGAGAGACTACTGCACAGCTAACAGAGCTAACCAGCTAACAGCAGCTACATGTGACTACAGTTTACTCTGGTGTTATGCTGCCCCCTATTTCTTTGGAATATGAATTTGACAGATGGCAGATTCCTACATATTGCACCCTTAAACTGTTACACTTGCTGAGTATTGTGATTTTTTAAGGTATTTTTGTATAACACACACAAAAAAGGCTGTGTTAGTGAATTAAACATGAGGTGGCAAACACCCCCATGAATGCAAACACTGTCCCACGTGGGTCACTGTAGGTGATTATTCACTGGGCAAGCGAGCTCTTTTTAATCAGCAACATTTGGAGGAATATGCAGCCAAAGCAGAGCACGTTGACCCACTCACACCGCCGATTCAGGAGAAAATTTACAGTAAACTTAAAGTAAGACAGTTGGGTTGGAGGTGGAAGATGGACCGAGAGGGTAAGGTCTGCTGAAAACAGTTGGGCAGGGCTGTGCATGTACTGATTCAGACTAAACTGAAGGAACATGCCACCCAGTGCAACTGTGTGACTCACTGATAAGTTTTTGGACAACTGTGGAACTTTATGGAACTTATAAACTAA
The DNA here is from genome assembly GCA_027495735.1 of Lutjanus campechanus. Taxonomy (NCBI): domain Eukaryota; kingdom Metazoa; phylum Chordata; class Actinopteri; order Lutjaniformes; family Lutjanidae; genus Lutjanus; species Lutjanus campechanus. Next base: position 7,371 of record JAJHUR010118540.1, read on the forward strand.
AAAAGACTTCGGCTGCACAGGTAATAACTGTCCAGTGGTGGACTCAAATCTTGATGCAATTCCTGGTTTAGATGAACATGCAAAATGCAAAATGCACAGAGAATTATTCACTTTTTATTCATTTAGAGGCACGTAAAGGGCCAACAATGTTTCTTGCATGTAGCACAGCCTGTGTTTTCTCCATTGGAAGGCACCCTAGTGGGTATTTTTACATTCTGTCCACTAAAAGGGCATCCAGAGGGCACTTTTTCACATTTTGCCTACTTAAATGGCACCCTGTACAGTGGTCCAAAGCTCCCGTGCTGGCAGTGTGTGCAAAAACACTAGCTATCAGCAGCGACATTAGGAGCAGATTATTTCACCCGTCCATCAGTGAAGTTGAGGCAGAGCAGCTGGAGGACATCCGAGGGAAAACCAGAAACATTCTCTGCACAAATTTCGACCCAGTCTCACCAAAATCAGTGACAAAGTTGTTGTTTTAAGGTAAAATAGTTGCATAATGTTGCTTTAAACACACTATTGTTGAATAAAAAAGGAAAAAAGTCTGGTGAAAAATGCTTTTCATGTTGTGTTTTGATGGTTAACACCAGTAATTAATGATCTGTTAAAAACCAGCTCTTGTGAAATAAGGAGATTGGGAGCAGTTTCATGCCTTTTTGTCCAATTTTAAGTGAATCGTAATGCCTGTTAACACTCTGTCATCTCAAATTCATTAGTGTTTTCTCTCTAAGGCCCTGGGTAATGGACCCAGTTGTGAAATGGTTATGGAATCAGTTTTTTTCCCAGTGCACAGGGTGGCTCTGCTGAATTTTTTGTGCTGCTCTTAGATCTGATTTTTAAGTTTCACCTACCATCGTCATCTTAAAATTTTAAGGGCAGCCTGGACACAAACTTTTTAAAAGTTAAAACAAAGTTTTTACAGTGTTCTGCAGCAACGTGTCTCTGTGGGTTTCCTCAGCGTTTTCTGTTTTCACCACCTTTTTACCCTGCCTGCTGTCATGCCACACTATTATTTATCCAAAGGAAGCCGATCTACTGTAACACCTCACATTTTGAGTCGATAAAGTTAGTTTTCATTGAATATGTTTTGTTGAGTAAGCCTGTTTTTTTAAGTCTGCGGAGCCAGAAATCACAACTGACCACGACCAAGGCAAAGATCCCTCTCCAGAACTCCACCACCTGCTCCGTCATCCTCCGCCTCCTCCTCTTTCTGACTGTGAACTTTCCTCCGCAGAGAGGTGTGAGGAATAACAAGTTTCTTTTTTTTTTTTTCACGAGAAAATAGCTGAAATTAGTTTTTTACTCAGACAATAGCTGACTGGAACTGCTGCCGAGAGAAATAAGCTTAAGTTGTCGCCCAGCATGGGCTCGGCTGTGGGTGGCACCGAAAACAGTCTCTTTTGTTGAGTCTTTAAATGCTTAACAAAGTTTTATCTCGTGTCACAATATCTACCTACGCTCTGTTCCCGTTATTCAGAACTAAATTTGTGTCTTAATCAGCTGAACATACTGTACAGGAGCGCTTGAAAGCACGCAAAAATAATAATGAATCTGTCATCAAAGCTCCTTCTTTGGGAAAATATGCCGCACGCTGACATATTGTCACTTCTGTCGTGCTGCAACTCCAAAACAAAACATTTTAAACTTGTGTTAAAAACGTGTTAATCTGAAGTGTAAAGTCTTTTGTGTGCTGCCAGTCTGGTGACAGCGTCGCCCGAGACGTGACTGACTCACAGCAGAGAGGCGAGCGGGTTACAGTGGAGCAAACATGCATCATTAAAGGAGCAGTATGCTGAAAAGCGCTGCTGGCAGAGGAGGAGCGGTGCGCTGGGAATTGTGGTTCAGCTGAGATTTGAAGGGCACAGCTATGGGGGAAACCACTTCATTGCACTCTGGCTGAGAGTGCTTTCTGACCACTACACTCTCACACACACACCACCACAGAGGGAAGGAGAGTAAATGAATTTGTATTGACAGATGTATTAGATGTATTAGATTTATCTGGCAATGGTTCAATCATTCTGCAGCACTACACTGCATTAAAGTGTACTGTACAGTGCTGCTCTGTACATTACATCAGTGCAGCATCTTCAGTATCAATAGGAGATCGTGTTTTGTCACAAACTGGCTCAAGCAGCTGTGAAAAACTGCAAATCTACTGCCCTATTCATGCTGGATTACGTGCTTTGACCCTGAATGATATAAGACAGATTTACCTGACAAGGACCTGATGTGACTTGAACACTGGGCTTCATGCAAGAACCATGTGCATGAGTGATCGAGGAGAACTTTCTTGTATTTTGAATGTTCTTTCACATATGAGGTCCGAACCTGTTGCAGAGTCACATGCAGCTAGTTTGCTGTTATTCAAACCAAAGTTTTTCACTAATGACTGCATTTTTCATCACTTTGGGAGCAACTTTTAGTTTGAAAACCATAAATAACACTTAATCAACTCTGCAGGGAGATAATATTAATTCTAAAACGACATCCTCGTTAATTTAAATTGGCGATTACCTCATCCTCACATGCAGGTTTATGCAAGCAGCTGTTGCAACATCATCTGCAACTATTACGACATGTATTTTTCATCCATCTCTGTGTGAAAGAGACTCGGCCTCGACTCCCTCGTCCCGCTGCAGTCATCGATCACCTCGCTCTAGCAGGGCTTTTCTTTTTCTTTGAAGCCATTTTCATATCGAGACATTTCTTCTTTATTTCAGCCAACAGGTTGTTTCAAGCTCATTGCCAATGCGGCTGACATTCTGACCTTGTTTTCAGACCTTGTGAGCACAATCTGCATAAAAATGTGAGATTTTTACAGTAGAATCTGGGTGCTGGGTGCTGTAAATTGTTGCAGGAGTGCAGTGGCACATCAGACAGTCAAATAATAATTTTTTAAACAATTATCTATAATTACTGACGTAGGCACAGACAGATTAGAAGATCTGTCCCGTGTTTTTGGTTTGATTTAATCCAGAATTACACAAATGGAAGAGATCTGCCGTACGTGGTGTGCTGGCTGTTCTTTGTGTTTTAGCAAACATACGCTAGACACTAATGAAAATGCGGCGCTGGCACACGCTCTGCACGTAGAGTTTTAAATCCAGGTGAAAGCTGCAGCCTCACAGAAGTAAGCCATCAAATCCAGTCATGATGTGCCAGATGTGCAGGTTAAGTAGAGCCGTGTTTGGATAATAGGGAGGGGATGAAGTGGAATCATGGCAATCTGCTTGACTGACTGCGCTGAATGATCTATTTAAAGAGAGAGTGAGAAAGCATGAAATAACGTGCTTATAAAGGATGAATCCTTATTTTTCTCCTTATCTCTCTCTTTTCATTTCTTATAAACTTTCCTCATGTTGTCTTTTACACTAATTTCAACAGGGCCTACGTTGATGCTTCCAGAGTAGAAGATTTTTTATTAAATACTCAAAACTTATGAAGACATAAAGTGACAAAAGTTACGCAAAAACACGTTTTGTAAAAACAGAAACAAACTTAAAGGTGTTGAAGCAAACTCCAAACAAACAGGGGGCAGCAATTCACCAGAGTAACCACTTCCTGCTGCTAACTGTAGCTGCCATTAGCTAGTTTGCTCAGTTAGCTGTGTGGCACAGGAGCTTTGCACTGCAGAGAGGAGGTTTTCAGGCGCCTTTTATTGCATTTATTTTGTTTCTGTCAAGTTTGCATGCAATGTGTTCTTTTAACTTAACAAAGCAAATAAGCTCGTCTTCAACAAAAGAGAGAAACTTGACATTTTGTGAGTTAATGTAGGTTATTTTTTAGACTAAAAAAGCTGAGAGAGCTTGTGGGAAGTCGCCGGTTCACAGCTCTCACACATCAGCTGAAACTACAAGGGAAGAGGGTGGCATGGTTAGCATGCTAACTTCAGTCTCTGCAACACAATACATTGATTTCTCTGACATAACATCAAAACTGTTATTTCTTCACATTCTGTTGATAATTTTAGTTAAAGCTACAACAAGAAACTTTTATATTGTGTTGATTTTGGAGATTTTGGAGGCCCCTGTGAACAAAAGCAGTGTTTTTTTTTCTCCACTGTAATAACCACAAAATATAATGTCAAAAAATAAAATTATCAAAACGAAAATCTCCTCCTGTTTCTTTTTAACTGGCTAACATACTAGTCACTGTAACTTTGAGTGGGAAAATATAAACACAGGCTTGTTTCATTTGATTTCAGGGACCAAAACTCTTTGTAGCAGCTTTAATTTTTGCTCTACATGCTGCACCTTTAAGACTTCAGACTGTCACACATCAGTTTCACATTATATAAACATATTTTTAAGCGCTGTGCCACCTCCATCCGGTTCTGACTTTTAGCACCTTCTTAATTCAAACCCTTGCTCGGAGGATTTCTCCCTTCAGTCTCTGTGGTTATCTCATCCCCCCATCCTCACACTTACACCCGCTCCGTCTCTTCTCCCCGCTCCTCCCATCTTCCTCCCCTGTATGTAGTTCTGTAGACTTTTTTTTTTCAGGATGGGAGGAAAGATCTGGAGCGATTATGTAACCAGTCTGACGCAGAAGTCTTCCATTTTCAACCGTTATCATTTTGCGTGGAAAAATTGGCAGTGATGACTTGAGCCTCCTACAAATGTATACCTGCTCCAGCTGCTGCCTCTGACCTCTGAGCTCTCTGGGATCATCCAAAAAATGGAGGGAAACGCCTCAAAAGATGAGAAAGTATTTACTGAAGCATATGTCAAATAATGCACATCTCTTCATTTACCATAATCGTAAATAATAACGTAAAAATCCAATAACTGTCAGCCACAGTGGATGAAGTTCTGTTAGAGCTGACTTTGCAGACACATCCGCTGTCTACAGTCTTTTTTTTTTTACAGTTGGTGTCTCTGGGGAAAAGGCATGACTAACACGAATTGACTTTCACTGTTATGACTTCACACTTCAAAGTACCAACAACACCAGCGATATTAGAACAGCACTTCCCGGGGATATCCCCCCTTTAAAAACGTCCCTGAAGCTACGAGGGCTTTTAAAAGAGAGATCAATGGTAATATGTGAGGTGTTTTAGAGGGACCACGGTCCATGAAGCCCTTTATTACACCGAAGCAAGAGACTGAACTGCTTGACTCTGCAGACTGGAGTTTTCTTACACTACAGATATTGTTTGATATGCAATCTGCCTCTATTTTTACTAAAACTTAATTTAAAAGTACAACCTTCATGAATGTATGGCACCAAAAGTACCTTTCTTCGGTACTTGTTGTGTTGTTGTCACTACAGCAGTGCTTGCATACTGTAATATTTCCCCATAAATAGTAGGCTCTGAACTTTATGTACTGTTGGTTTCATGTAAGGTACTAAATGGGGCGCCCCTGTGGCTCCGTTGGTGGAGCGTGCACCCCATGTTCTCTGCAGCATCCGCCGGTTCGTCCCACTCCAAATCCTTCACTGTCACGATCAAATAGAGGCAAAAATGTCCAAAAACTAATATTTAACTTCCTTGGCACTTGCTGCAGGCGTGCAAAAAGCCTCCAAAAAGTCTTGAAACTCCTGTAGCCTAATGTAGGGTTTGGTACTGATCACAATTGATCCACTACCAGCACCTGGAATTCAGTATTTGTTCTCAACAGTAGCATTTTATGTTATTTGTTGTGCTCTTGTCACTACTGCAGCGCTTGCAAACTGTAATATTTCCTTGTAAACAGTATGCATTTCAAGGATTTGGACCTGCACTGTTTTAGCTTATTAAATATATGTTGATAGGATTTTCAGATGCAGCTAGTGTTGGCTAACGCTAGTAAAAATGCTAAGCTAACGTCAACCAAGACCACCAAGTGAAGAAAGCCCAGTTATCGCCAAAACCGACTCATCCAACTATGGCTAATTAGTTACCTGAAGGTGTTGGTGAAGTCGTTGATGCCTCATTGAAGGTTTCGTCCATCCGCAGTGTATCCAGCAAAGAAACAAAATACAAGAGCTGAAGCAGTTCAAATGAAGTCAAAGTCAAGATGCTCTGACTCACTGTGACTTGAACAAGCTGCAGGGGTGATGCCCTACATTAAAAAAAGTTATAGTAAAGTTTATTCTCTCACCCAGAGGAACACTCAGGTACTGAAATTCTGCAGCAGTTGATTTAACATGAATTGGTACTTGTTCAGTACCCTTAAAAATCGGTATCCAACCTTATTGAAGTAGCATGAAGTTGAGAGAATGATCCACTGTGTTTTTGAATTTTCATAACGACGCCAATTGACTCATGTCAGCGTCAAAAATTGTCTCTTTGCCTGCAGTGACTCCAAATATCCTAGCAGCAACTGAGGTCGCCGACACACACACACACACACTCCCTGGGCTTATTTACAACAACTGAACAGTTTGATTTAATCCCAAATACCACCTTAACATCTGCGACGGCTCTCAGAGTCTTACGCAACTGTACGCCAACCAAAACAGGAGCCCCACAAGGTCAGACGGCTCACGAATTAAAACCGTGTTTTTGTCTGATTCGGCGGTTTCGCTTAAATCTTTCCAGATGAATAATGATCTGGTTCAACATGGCTGTCAGGAACAATCTGCGTGTGTTTGTGTCTCTTCTGTCGTAATCAGTTTAGCTGTCCTCCATCTTCTGTTCTCATGCTGCTAATTAAATCAGCTTCTCTCCTGCTAGTTTAAATCTAACTTTTATATATTAAGGGAAGTTTCTCTGAGAGAAATGCTCTCTTTATTCAGGAGAAGCCTTGTCCACTCTCTCACAGTTACACACATTCACAGCAGGACGCTTCCTGCTGTTGGTTACTGAGCAGCTCCTCTAGAACAGGTGGAGGTTGAGGTCTCCGCAGAGGTGGTGATGAACCCAGACTTTCACTTTCTGCACACAGATTTGTCCTGGATTGAACTTGCCTCATATACGTGCAAATTAGCTCCTCTATTTTAGAATGTGTCTCTTCTTAAAGTTCAATTAAGGATAAATTAATTTGCACAGCATCACAGGCAGCAATGAAGCTACACTTTGGTCCTCATAATGAACAATATAACCCCTAAAGCAAGACTATGTAGCTCTGACTGGGGGATCCCGAGGCGTTCCCGGTGATTGGCTACAAGCAAAACCATCCAAAATGTACCGATACCCATCCCTGTCTCATGCAGACTCTAAAGGGTACCTTGTGTGTCTGCAAGAGACGCCTAGAGGGGTGATAAAGTGTGAGAACGGGCTGATAAAACACACCATTGCTCAATTCAGTTGACTGACTGGTTTTGCTGTTACAGCTTTAGTTTACTTTAATGTTAGCAAATGTTAAGCTGGTGACTTTATGACTTTTTGTGCCACTTTTAAGCAACAGTTACTCTCACTTCAAACTAATAATAAAAGCTCAAACATATCCACTATTCCCATTCAGATACAGTAGATAATTGGCAGTAAAAAACTCATTTCTTTCTTCATCTGTAATGATGCACATCACTTTGTCTGCGGTTGCTAGGATACAAGGGCTGGCTCGTCTTGCTGTCATGCTCAATTTACCCCATTTGCCCCCATCAGAAAGTTATATTTGTGCTAATAAAGTTCTGGCTGACAGTTTGACAGAAACAAAAACACCCTATATGTTTTACCACGTCTCTCCTTGTGATACACACATCAGTGTGAATATTCTGACACCAGAGATGTAAAGTTTTTTTCACTGGTCTTTGTGCTGCGAGCAAGCGAGGAGCTGAAAGAAAATTTGGGATGAGAGAGAGGAAAGGTATAACAGAGAGACAGAAAGAGGGAGAGGAGGGGGATTCAAGACGCTGGAGACAGCAGACAGAGATGGAAGAAAAGAGAGGGGGGGGGGGGGGGGGGAAAAAAAATTT
>JAJHUR010118544.1:0-16544 GCA_027495735.1 Lutjanus campechanus
AATGATCATTTTGATTATAGCTAAATGCCTTTTTGGACATATTATTCATTTTAGGGTAATAATGTGAGCTTTAATAAGAAATCTCAGGCTAAATGTACCTTTCAGCTGTGAGCAGTCCAAAGCTTGATGGCTCTGTATTATCTGGAGCAGCTGGTCTATAGACAGGGACAGAATCAGAGGAAGCCTCTGGTGCTTTGCTTTGAACTAATCCAGAGTCACTTCCATGTGACAAGTACAGTCCTTGTGCAGGTAACACACTAAACACAGGTAAACAGGAAGCTGGAGCGTGGGAACAAACAGGACTCGGTCCAAGAAAAGGTGGGATGTTGGCTGGCAAGAATGCTGTATCAAGAGAAGTCTCATTTGGCCTTTGGGCCTGAGATGATGGTATTTGATTTGGGTTTGAACCACTGTATGTTAAAGGTACCAGCATTGGGGCTAATGGATAGTTCATGTTAGACAAATGTGTTGGGTGTATTTGACAAAACATGTCAGCAGAACTTGAATACGGCATCGAGAAGGCGACTAATTGAATAGGTGTTGCAGATGACACATTGTTCTCTTGATGTTGAGTTTCTAAGAGGCTGCCAGGTTTGGAAATGAGGACATAGCTGGGGACTGAAGGGCCCTCCTCTGGCCCTTGTTTATTGGCTGATGAGCCTGCCATCTGTGACTGTGGTTGGTGTGTGATCATGTGATCCAATTCGGCATCACTCAGTCCACTGACGGCTGAGAGTGAAACCCCTACTTGGGCAGAGGAATGTGTTGAAGATCTGTTGCTGGTAGAACAGATAGCAGAGCATAAAAGCATTTAGTTCATAATAATGAGATTTTGATTCATTTTTAAATTAACAGTTTAGATTAGAGGGAAAGTTCACCCCCAAATCAAAAGTACCTATTTTTCACTTACCTGTAGTGCTTTTTATCTATCTATCTAGTTTTGGTGTGAGTTGCAGAGTTTTGGAAATATCAGCCGTAGAGATAACTGCCTTCTCTTGAATATAATGGAACTAGATGGAACCCAGCTTGTGGTGCTCAAAGTACCCAAAAAAACCCAAAACATTTTTTAAAAATTCAGGAAATCGTGACCCAATTACTCAAGATAATCCACAGACCTTGTTGTGAGCAGTTTCACATAAAAACTATTTTCTTTCTACCAAACTACACCAGCTAACCGGCACACGGTAGGATGCATTCATCTACTCATGGACTAGAGGTTAGAGCTCAGCCGAGGAGGATGCCATTAATGTTCAGAGTCCACACTGTCATGAGCACGAGCCTCTCATCAACGAGTAGGTGCATGTTTCTTTCTGTGCAGTGATACGGTTGGCATTTGGTACAAAGACGACAGGTCATTAAACTGGTTACAACAAGGTATGTGGATCATCTTGAGTAACTGGGTCACGATGTCTGGAAACAGACATTACTGTTGAGTTTTTCAAATGTATTTTTTAAGGCTTTGAGCACCACAAGCCTAGTGCCATCGAGTTCTATCATATTGGAGAAAAGACAAACACCTCTGTGGCCAATCTCCAAAACTTAAAACAATCTAGATGGATAAAGAGCACTATACGAAAGAGGAAAAATATGTATTTTTCATTTTGGGTTGAACTATCCCTTTAAAGGTGTTCAGGTTTAATATAGTGGATGTGTGAAACAGATCAGTAAATGCACTTATGTGACATCAGTGTTGTAGATTGCAAAATCTCAGTGTATTAAACTGTGTATTACATTATTTCTGTACACAGACATGGTCAGTTAGTTTCAGTGATCAAGTTAAAGGCCTTTATGTGACTGTTATTTTATTTAAAAGTGACTACAGCATTGCAGGACAAATTAATGTGACACGGGAAGAGGTGAAAAAGGGTGTCACAAGTTTAGATGATGATTTATACCTGACCTCCCCACTGTTTGTCTCATATTCAGTGAGACAAGTAGAAGAAGGAAGAGTGAAGGAACTAAGGAGGTAAGGGAGAAAGGAAGGAAGGAAAGGGACACCAGAGACAGAGAGAAAAGGAAACAAGAAAAAATCACTTTATTAGCTACAATATAGAGTAATAGTTTTTCAAACTCAAAACACAAAAGAGAAAATTCAGGCACTAAAAGTCGAGCTCTTTTAAAAATACAACACTACTATAATCTACAAAGAAAATAAAACTATTATCAAAGTTAGCTGCAGTGAGTAAACATAATAAATGTAAAGGCAGTGGAGAAATATTTTACATAGCGTGGGTCTCAAAATGATATTTTTGCATTACAAGCCATTTATAGCATTTATACAGTCACTTCACCATCACCATCAAAGATAAACAACCTGCTCACTGAAATGACCCTTTCTTTCTTGCATATACCTCATACCATTCAAATGTCTTAAAGCACCAATATGGACTGTTACATCCCAGCAGCATACTGTAGTATTTAACCTATTGGTTAATATATACTATACATAAATGCATGACAAGTTGAAATCTCCTCATATTTCTCAGGTGCCACCATATCTCAAGGCAGTGTGTTCATAAAATAGTTCCAATGCCAGCAGATACAACAGATGTAAACAAGCCATTAAAGCTTTATAAACAGGTCTGAAGTGTCTTCCATAACATATATGTAGTTATACAACAGTCCAAATGACAATAAGGAACATATATAATGTCTGTCTAAGGCACTGGGTGCACTCTCACGCAAAGAAAAGCCAAATCTGCTATGTTCAGTGATCCAAGGCACACACTTTCCCCTTTTGCCACCATGTACATTACAGTAAAAGTCTTCACAGGTCCACCCGCATATTATACTGCACATTCAGTCAGGTTCGGCTCAGGTCCTGTTCTATTACCATGGGCCTGGGTCTCTTATTATTATTATTACGTGTAATACCCATGGGGAATCCGAGGAGACCCAGCTGTGATCGGACAGCGCTGATCATAATGGAAGGGTGTGAATAATGAGTGGATTAGCCCTGCTGTTTCAATCAGTAACAGAGGAAGAACAGAAAACCTGCATGAACTTTACCAGCTTTCTTGGTGAGGAGGATGGATTATATGGTACTACTACTAACGTTACATAGTTTTGTTTTGATTAACGTTAACTTGTTAACAGCAATCAGCTACAAAATCAGTACTGCTCAGATCTGTGTGTCCTGGCTGGGTTCAGGTGGGTATACGGGACCTTTCATATAATAGACAGGTCCAGTTCAGTTCTGGGAAGTACATTTCTGCATGTCGTTTTATATTCAGGCATGAACTTTTGGACCCATGAAGACCTCTACATTACAGTGGTACAGAAGACAATGAAGATAAAACAACAGTGCAGTAATGTAGTGCATTTGTCAAGAGTCGCAGTAGTTTTTATATGATTCTTTCTCACTAGTTGTATTGCAGCCTTACAGAATAGGATGCAGGGTTTGTTTGTTTATGTATCATCATGTTGTTCCATGGTCAACATAGACTGAATGATTCATGAAATGTTGTGTAGACAACTTTCAGCAGGCCCCCTTAACTGCTCATTACCATGGGACATTCTGCACATACAATATACTGTACATATACAGTATGTGCAGCAGTGAATACTATGTGCAGAGTAGTGAAGACTGACATGGGCAGTAGAGATGCACAATATTACTGGGATGTCATTTGTATCAGCTGGTGAAGGCTTTAAAATGAAGTATCAGCCTTAAATGAACATTTCTGCTAATATGACAACATGACACTTGAACTATGTGCACACTACCCATGTGTGTCTATATAGTGTGGAGGTTTTTTGAAGCATCCAAAATGGATAGCAAAGTAGCTATTTGCAATGATTGCTCAGCATCAGTCGTGTGATTTAAGTGTCCATCTTAAAATCATAATGATGAACTTGTGAAGAACAAACAGAAACAGACACCAGCAGAGATATAAAATCTATCAGCAGTAATTTTCTTGCGCAGATTGTAAAGCCCCTCCGAGGCAAATTGTGATTTGCTGTATTGGGCTATACAAATAAAATTTGACTTCACTTTACTTACTGGAACTTTGCTTACTTGGAAAACATTGTAATTTAAGTCTGCATCTGCCACTGGGTCATCACAATAAGAGGAGGCATAATAATATGTTAATTCCACTACAGGAGAGACTCAATGTTCTCTGCAATAAGATGGAAATATCAGGAATCAACCAAAATGAGTTGGAAATTATCAGACATCTGAAAAATCCAATATCCCTAATAGGCAGAGATTCAGATTAAGAGCTGCATATTTGAAATTGGTCAGACTAACTGATTAGATCCCCTAGGGTTTCAGACTTCTAATGAAAACTCTGGATTACTTGTCTTCCATCTTTGCTACTCTGCCCCACAAAACCACATGGACTCTGGCTGGTAGCATGCTTTCCTGTAGGTTTTTTAGGCTCATTACTTCATTCTAACCATCCAATTTAATGTTTTAGTGTTTATTACATCAGCATGAAGATAACTCCCTTTTCATTAAAACTCTACAGCGCACACAGGCAGGAGCATGTAAATGCTTTAATAAAACCCAAATTCAAAGTAAAAGTGGACACACACTATTAAAAGTGAGTATCTACAGTATAGTTTTAGAACTGGAATCAGTGGAGTGGCTGAGCACATATTAGCAACACTTAATTAAAGATCTGAAGGAGGCCAGCACAGTGTAGGCACATGAAGAAGCAGGACAAACACACACACACACACACACATGTACATACACAGACAGACTCTAACAGTTTCTTTGCAAGCTCTCACTCCAGCACTTTTTGCTGTATTGCCTTTATTCCCATCAGTCCACAAGCCTTCTTTAACAATCAAATTCAACAACCACCTACAGAGATCAAACTGATACAGTACACACATACACAGGCAAACACTTACACGCACAGGACAAACACACACACACACACACACACACACACCTACACACACACACACACACACACACACACACACACAGTCTACTGGACATTGAGGGTGCGAGCGGACACTCCGTGGTGCCAGTCTCTCAGCTCGTTGTACTTAGGGCCAATCACCAACCGAGTGGTGGTCTTGTTCCCTCTGCCATCACAGGAGGAGAAGAAACAGAGAAAAGCACACCAACGGTGAGAGGACAGAAGAGAAAAACACACCAAGAGACAGAGAAAAGACAGATTTAGGAAAAATAGAGAAGTTGTCCTTCAGTCTGCAATGACATATATATTGTGAGCCATGCCACATGGGAAGCTTAAAGATACAGTAACAACTGCACAAACAAGAAGCTGATGATATACAGATTTCGATGAGGTGGAAATGGTCCATTTTTCTGTCATCCTCAGAATAGAAAATGTCAGAAATCAATAAAGAGAGAGAGAAACTGTAAGGAATATCCAGAGAACAGTTAACTCTTGTGTCAAAAGACTCCATCTTTGTGAGGTCAAAATGCACCCCATGCATTATGGCCAGAACTAAATGATGAATTAATTCAACCATGAAGCCACACACCAACAGCCACAGACAGCGGGAATGTCTGCATGTAAACACAAGTGATCACAGACACATGACCACATGTATCACCACAAATCACCAACAGCAATGGACAGCCAATGGATCACATCACACAGACATTAATGCCACAGTCCAGTCATGATTGTCAACAACACAATCACAGGTTATACAACATGCAGCACTGAAAGGTGGTCACATCCACAACCATTAGGAGCACACAAACATCACATGAAGCCACATTTTTATCAGTAGGCACAGATGAAAACACATTGAGCTCTCTGAGTTTAAAATGTCAGTGCTCTGATTGGAGAATATAATTAAAACCGCTTTCAAAACTTTTGGAGCGACCAAGACTGGACATTCTGTATGGTGCACAGAGGTCTGGCTTTTGAATTAATGGCTCAAACGTGATCCTTTCTCTGCTGTCTAGACAGGAAGAGCCCACACAGCATCAATTACAAGAACTGTGCCACAGATATCTGAAGTCAGTTTTATGTTGCTCCATAAATGCAGCCTTTATATGTTAGAGCCAACCAGTTAAGTGTGTTAAAGATTGTATTTTATGGGTAATGTATTGTTACTCTGCACAATGCACGTATTCATCCAAACTACAACAAACAAAACTGTTGATAGGGCGTCTAGGGCCATTAAAACCGCAATCAGCATTTTCATTGCCATGCACTTACTTTGACTTCTTGGCTGTGTCAGCTTCCACTTCTGCAAGGGAAAGAAAAGAGTCTATTAAAGAAAATGAATGTGGTTTTTACCTATTATATTTTGGTTTATTTAAATAGTGTTTTTCCGGAAGCGCTGAGAGGCAAGTTTCACAGGGATGACCTTTTACGGACTTAAATTTACTTACTTAAATTTAAAAAATATACGTACTGTATATTGGCAGGTGATTTTTTATTTTTATCATTTTGGTCTGGATCCATGCCACATTGTTTAAAATATATTTCTAGACAAAAGAAAGATATGACAGTAATGTTATATAACTTTCTAATGCACTATATATGCACCTTGTGTTTGGAGGGCATGGAGAGATTAACTGGATGAAAACATGAATACTTTTAGTCATATTTAGAACATGGTGTAGTGGTGCACTTCAGCCCCTGGTGGCAAAAATGAGTATTACAACAATAAACACTTCAATTTAACTAAAAAAAAAAAGAAAAAAAAAAAAGATAAAATAATATAATTGGGGTGTCTATTTGCACTTGCGTGAGAATAGCTACTAGTAGGTATTCACTTATTTACTCCTGACCCCCCAGATTAGCTATAAAGAGAAAATGATGACTTTTAATTTTTAGACTTCGACAATTCAACTTTTAAATTATGTAATTTGAATGTTAAACTACTTGGTTAGGTTTGAGAAACAAAACTACTTGATGAGGGTTAGGAAAAGATGGTTTGACATGTGGGTGAGAATAGCTGCATTGGCTACTTACACCCCAGGTGCAAATAGCATCGCACCAGGAGCGTAAATTAGCATAACATCTACCAAAAAAAATCACCTGCCAAAACTTTTCTTTCACCTGTTGAAAAAAGGAACTTAGAACGATTATTTTGCAAAACCCTTTTCACCTGTTCTAAACACTTGAAAACAATTTAGATCAAACTTACCACCAGATTATTTTTTCTCACTTGTCTCTCAGGGCTTCCATATGTTTTACTGAGATTTTGATTTAGAAATGAATGGTACGGTACACAGTAAGTATCATGGTTTCACTATATTTGTTTGCCTTGTATTGATTCTGCTCCGTGCTCTGATGTGTTCAGTCATTAGTTCAGGTGCACGAACAACAGTCTGTATAATGAGTTTTTAAACATCACCGCTGTGTGCTCTTCAGTCAGTAACGCACCATGCTCTGTGCCAGTGATCTGAGCCAGAATCCTGAATGATCTGGACTGGGTGGTGCCGGTGCGTGGGCGCCAGTCCTCTGTGTCCTCCATTATGCGCTTCCTGCTGGCATCAGCATGAGTGGGCACATGGTAAAAATGGATGTCCGTGTCCACAACGTGTTTCCTGGGAACCCTGGAATAGCAGAACAGATGACATCAGCAAATATACTTCTAATTTTACATCCCTCCATCTCGTAATTGATCAAAGTAGCAGAAATAAAGACTGATGTCATTTCCCTGGAGGTATTATAACCTATTAAAGTGAAATGTAGAACTAATTTTGCAGGATCATATAAACCGTTTTATATTGGTGTATCTGCTACTGTAAGTAGATCGTAAGTAGGTCTGTTCGTCAGACTGCGTGGTGAGACAAAGTCATGTTTAGTCTTTTTAGGAAGTTAATTTCAAACAAGGATTTAAAATTGATATAAAGTACATGTATTAACATTATTTACACACAATAAGTCAGTTAGAGGAATGATATTAAGTTTGATGTGGAGACTGCAGGTTACATGAGATGGCAAAGTGGCACACAGTAAAAAATAATCACCTACAATTGGTGCTTATTTGACAAAAAAAGGTCACACCACAACTTGTCAAATGCATCTGGTGTCTAAAAGTCTGAACCAATCTGATACCTTGGTGGTGGAGGTTTTCTTGAAAATCAATGACAAAAAAAAAGGGACAGAAGAAAATGGAAATACACTAAATATAGGAAGAAAAACTAAAACAGCAGCATTTAGTGATAACAGCCATAAAGAGACAAGAGAATTATCTGAAAAGACTTACTTCAAAATACTTTGAGGTCCACTAAAGAGGAGGTAGAGCAGAATAAGAGGAAGTGTGAAGAAAATATCAAATCATAAAAGTTAACATGCAGACAGCAGAATGTAGATGAAGAAAAGTTTAAAAAAAATGCCAAAAAAATGGACCACAACTCCTGATGCATGCAAAACACTGAGCAAAAATATCTATGGAGACATTTGATTACATCAACAGGAGTTCAAACAAGCTCTAAATATGAGTCAGTTCTATTTTCAACCACATGGTGGTGCTGCTGAACTGTCTAAAACAGTTTAAAACTACACTCATTCATAATTTGGACAGTTTGGCAATTTGAAATATAGAGAATATAATGGAAGAATTTTATTCAAGCGGTGATGAAAAAACATGCACTTTTGCTTTGAGGAGTGTGCAGCATCATTTTGAGTTAACATGTGTGGTTTGTGTGAATGCATGGACGGTACATGTGTGTTTATCTGGAGCCTTCCTTAGCAACAGTGCTGACAGGCCTGTTACTAATTGGCTGTCAATAAATCAGCTCTTAGAACAAATACACACACATATACACACAGAAGAGCACTGAAGACTTTTCAGGCACTGCTGTCAATAAATCACCTATAAATACACTCACGTAGCATAGTGAATAGGCTGATTTATGAGTGTCTCTCAACACACTCTTGTCACAGCAGCAGCAGCTATGTGGGTGTGGGAGTGTTGACAGCTCTATGTGAGCCTGGTCACACACTTACAGTTACACTGGAAACATCTGACAATATAATCTCTGTGTGCGTGCGCGTGTGTGTGTATGTGTGTGTGTGTGTGCATTGGTCATTATCAATATTGTGATTTACAGTTGAGGCAAAAATATACTGTATCCTCAGCATATTGCATCACACACAAAACCCCTTTATTTAATTAGCCGCATGCACGAGTGCTGCAGTTCTTGCATGATATAAACATTAAATTAAGCTAATTGAGCTATAAAACCTTACTATCAAGAATCATAAGCAAATGCATGCAGAAGCCATGATAAAGTACACACACAGGATTTGGATTAAAGAGACAGAGAGGGGTGGAGGAGTGAAAAGGAAGGCAGGCAGTCAAACACTCATAACCTGACATGCTTCAGAGACTAACTTTGTGACTGGAGGACCTGCCGCAGTCTGCAAAGCAGAAAAACAAGGATTGGAAGGAGGAGAGAAAGACAGAGAACATTGACATTCATGTGTCCAAATTCTTGCAATTTCACAGTAAATACATTGAAAGTTGCCTTTCAAAGATCCCCTCTGAAACGAACCACACATATACAGCATGCAAACGAGCAGGCAAGATGCAAGGACGGACACACATGCTGTCTCATACTGTCACCTCAATCAGCAACAGGAAAAAAGGGTAACGAAAATGGGTTGACTAATATAGGAAGAAAGTGTAACTAATTCTACAGAGAGGTTTGGGGGAAATATGATTTTGTGAGAGAGAGTAAATATTTTTCATTTCTTTCTACAGAAATTTCCCCAAAAGAGGCGTTACATAATTATTGGACCATAGTGGATGACAAAGCCTTTGCAACATTACCGTATATTGATCATCAGTGAGACTGGACCTATATGTTGAAATTTACTGTGAATGACCACGCAAAGAGCAGCGGTGGAAAGTAACTAAATGCATTTACTCCAGTACTACACTTACAGTAAGTACAGTTACGAGGTATCTCACGTGAGTATTTCCCATTCTATGCAACTTATAGCTTTTCTTTACTTCTTCAATATTTGTACTTCACTACATTTAAAGCGGAAACATTTTAATTTTGCTGCAGCTGACACTTGTAGCTACTAGTTACTTTATACATAAAAAAACAAATGATATATGTTGCAGTGCTGCAGTACTAATATACCCAGTAGTAGCACATGCAATCTATCTCAAATTGTCTCCACATTGCCGAACATTAAAATGCTCTTATGTTTATTTGTTAGAGATAACAATATTATCTTTGTTTTTGTTGTGTTCTGTTGTTTTTATCTTTGTTTTTATATTTTGTTGAAAATACTTCTGTACTTTCATTTAAGTAAAAGTTTGAATTCAGGAATTTTACTTGCAACTGAATATTTTTAGACCATAATATTTCTACTTTTATTTGAATAAAAGCTCAGGGTACATTGTCCACCACTGGCAAAGTTGATGAAAAAATGTAAAATGAAAGCAGAAAACTGTGATAGAATTGTTTACATGAAGAAAGCAAGTCAAAGCTGTTCAAACACTAAAGACAGATCCAGATCTTGCTTTAATAATGTACTCTATGCTATTAAATGTCATCTGTGACACTTGGGGAAGGCTATAAATGCAGCTTGAGTGTCTGTGCGTGCGTGCACGGCTGCATGGTGTAAGATTATATTGTGCAGATCACTGGTGTCTGCTGAGTCTCACAGAAAGAGAAACCACTTTTGTCAGTGTGTTGCTCAGATAAAAAGAGCGAAGAGAGAGTAGAAACATGAAAATGAATGGAGAAATTATGACTCACAAAAAGAGGATGTTCAGTATCTTGAGTGCATTAGAGCAAAGAACCTCCATGTATAAATCTTTGTTTGAGATGAATCACTAAAAGAATGAATGAACAAATGAATGAAAAAATGACTTGAGTGTGAGTTTGTCTGGGGAGAGACCGTGTAAATCTACACGGATTCGAGGCTGAAACCTTTATTGACTGACTGATTTGCTGCAAGAGCAAAGAGAATGCCACACAGCTCAAGTTTCCAATGAGGTCTATATATACTCAGCTTAGTCATGGCATCACAGCACAGTTATACTCACTATGCCTCTGGAGAAAGAAGAGTTGGGGTTCAGACAGAAACAGAAGGGGGGGGGAGAGATGATGGTGGAAATTATGTAAAGAGAATCACTGAGCGAGTAGAGTGATGGGAACAGGCAGCTTGGTGTGGCAGGGGAAGAAATAAACATCGCAAATTAACGGAGAACTTGTAAAATAATGATTGAGAGAATCTGAAGGACAGAGGCAGAGATGGCAGGGTATTATCTTCAAGTAATACAATCACTAATATGTTTTCAATGTGGTGCTGTCTTTACTTCAGACACCTGACCTCAATACGAAGTACAGAAGAAGCCGTCCTCTTTCACTAAGAAATGCAAAAATGTGTTTTTATAGAATATCATGAATGATTCATGATAAAAGGAAAGTAAAAAAGAAAGCAAAGACACACTCACACACACAAGACAGCAGGAGAGTGAGTGCTTTTTGATTTGTTTAAGCCTCTTACTGTTAATCTGTTGATTATTTTTCTCAAATAATCATTTAGTTAGTCTATAAAATGTCAGAAACTAGTGAAAAATGTCGATCAGTGTTTCCCAAAGCCAAAGATTAGGGTGGTGATTTTGATAAAACATCGAACTCCAATTATTTTGATTATTTGATTATTTAATTATTCACATTTTCATTTAAAAAATCATTTTAAAATGATTAATGGTGGGATTTTTGTGGTGATATGCACTAAACAAGTCTGTAGGATATGATGTGTAGGCCAGGAAATCTCTGCAGCACCATAATATTTCATTTAAAATGACACTGCATTTGGAGACACATTTCATCTTTAACATACATTGTGCCTCCTGTGATATGAAAATTACAGCCATTTCAATAACATTTCAATCAATAGTTTAGCCCTAACCAAGATGACATCCTCAAATGTCTTCTTTTATTCACAACAACAAAAAGATATTCAGTTTATTGTCATAGGTGAGCAAAGAAACTACACAGAAAATATTCACATTTAAGAAGCTAGAATCAGAGAATTTTGACTCGTTTTCCTTAAAAAATTACTGAAACCAATAAATCACCAATAAAAATAGCTGGCGAGTTATCTAATAGTTGACAACTAATCAATTAATCATTACAGTTCTAGATTTACTTCATGGCAATACCTTGACATGTGTTGATATGATTGAAAAACAATCCAGACAGACAAGACTTATTTTATCCATATACTTCTGCTGTGATTTTAGTTCTAATCTTTTCTAAAAATTTTATGTGAGCAGAGAGCAACATGATGTTTCATTATTTAAACAGGACCTTGAAAGCTCATTTAAAGTCAATCAATTCTCCAGTTTTCCATCACAAGAACCAAGCTTTTTAAATGTCTCTCAGTAGAGAATTCCCCTTCTCAAGTTCCTACAGTAAATAAATGGGACATTAAACCACTTCAGTTTGCTTACATATCAGTGTTTCCTGACTGGTAGTTGAAGTCCTCTAACATGACACAGTATACAAATAACTTGACAGTATTTCTGTTTGGCTGCATTTAAAAAAATGGAAACCAAAACAGTCGAGACACATTTCAACACTGTAATAAACAACACTCATGAACAGAGGCATCATAATTAGGCTTGTCTTGCTAACTCAAACCATAGATCTCCATACTATGTGCAGTACAGTATTTTGCCCTGTTTTTTTAAATGCTTTTCTCCTCTAAATAAAACACAGACAGACATGTGAGTCTGATTTAATGACGTGGAGGAACTCTGAGAATCACTTCCAAGATTTTGAGATTCCCAGTTGGAGTCTGGCAAGCCTGATCAGCGGGCTGCATGGAATAAACAAACTCTAAAATAGGCTTGGAAAAACAACTTTGAAAATAACGACACATATATATTTTTTGCAAACTATATACTTGTCTATCTTAAACAGAAACTAAGTACAGTAATTAAAAGTTACTTTTTTTCTAAAGCTGACAAACACCCACTAATAAATGCTGTTGGCTACAACAGTTGAGTAACTGGATGAATATATTGGATATTGCTTTTTTTGGGAGGGGTGAAGTCTTGGGGGGAATTTTGTCATTTTATTTTTATTAAATAACAATAACAGACTCTAACTCAGTGTTACAGTAAGAACAAGTAAGAGGAAAACAGCCTGAAGAACCACAATATTCTTTTTATTTTGTTTGTCCGTCGTGTTTTTGTTTATGTATGATGAATAAACACGGCAACTGAGTTAATCTTATTTTGATTAAGGAGAGAAACTTCTTCTGAAGTTTCTCTCCTTAATCTTCTGTACATTCAGAAGATGTACATTTGTGTTTTTCTGTTTAATAAGAAAATTGGGTGTAAGAATATTTCCTTTCTTGACGAGATTTTATTTTGTTGATTTATTGGATGGAGCGAACATACACACCATACATAATATAGCCAGTGCTTCGATATTTGCAATCGCCTGTTTTTGGACTGACTGTGGCCGGTTGAAAACCTTAGATTAGATAGAACAGATTGTCCATCCATTATACATATATTTCAACATTCCTCTTCATATTTCTGAAGTTGTATGAATCTTTAAAGGCACAGCCAAAAGTAACAGATAAAAACAGTAGACATTTAACAGCTTGAACAAAACCAAAGCAGCAAAAGTAGAGAATTGATTGATTTGTTTGGCTGGCTGGAGAGAACGCCACTCACCCATTCAACTGCAAAGGCAAGGCTCCGCCCTGACTCTCCAACAGGCCCCGCCTCTGCCCCATGGCCACCTCACATGCGTTCTCAGTGGAGTAGAGGTTGATTGGTGTGTTATACACTGATGGCTGGGGCGGAACGAGGACAGGGGGGGAGGAGGAGGAGGAGGAAGAGGATGGGTAAGAGACAGGAGGTGGAGGAGGAGGAAGAGGAGGAGAACTGGTGTGGGAGGAGGCAGGAGTGAAGGCAGAGGATGGGGACGGGATGAAGGGAGCATAAGGGGACTGTGAAGGAGGGCATTCGGTTCCGCAGCCCCCGTAAGGTCTGGGGGGTTTGTTGTAGGGGACGGTGGAGGGGCTGGTGGAGTGAAGATGAGGATGGGGTGGTGGAGGTGGATGGGTGAGGGCCACGGGTTTTATGATGTCTGATCTGTTGTCCTAGCGGCATGAGAGAAGAGCATGCAACAAAAAAAAAATCACAACACAGCACACGATATACTGATGCCCCTCAGGTTCTGATTTATGGATCTGTGTTTGTCCAATAGGCCTGATTTGTTTACATAATTAAGTTTGATTCAATTTAAAAATTGTGTAAATAAGGATACGGATAAGGAATAAGGATGCATCAGTATATTTAAATTTCATTTAAAGTATAAAAAAATGAACGTAGCAACATAATAAAATATAGTAACATAAATCAAAATAAAAGTGGTTTTCATGCAGTAAAAATGTGTGTTTGTGGCATCGTTTCAGAAGGGTGCAGTAACTAAAGAACTACTCAAAGCACTTAAAACATGGTACACCAGGTGAATTACTTTTTTGGTTCATGCTTCCATACTAAATCTGTCACTAATTCAATTACATTTTAATATCATATTCCTCATATCAAATTTCTTTTCCAGTTCTGCAGTAAGCCCACCATTGGTTACAAAGAGATTAGATTTTTTAATGAACAAAACTTCTGTATCTACTCGGCCAAAAATCTGCATTCAAGACCTAACAAAAATAAAATGACACAAGCTTTTAGAATAATAGTAATTATAATGTTATATTGTCATTTAAAATGTGTTTTTGACAATTTGGCCCAACATTTTTTCAACTATAGAATAAAAAGCCTTTATTGTCATTGCACAGAATATAACAAAATTAGGAGTCTTACTTGTCATACTCATAAACATCCATGGCTGAATAACAGGTAAAAAGTAAGCTGAATAACTGAACCTGAGAGCCATAAGCCACTGCGTACTGTACGTGTGCGCTGCCACCTTGATTAAACAATAAACAATAATAAAAAAAAAAAGAATGGTTTAAAAATATAATACCTTAAATCTCTCTAATAGAGCTGGATATCAGTACTCAATACCTTTAAAGTATTGATTGAAATAACTAAGTATCAAGTGGTATCAAAACTTCTCCAGTCAAACGATACCTGCATTCAATCCTTTTGGTACCAAGATCTAGAAAAAATGACTATTTATTTGGTTTCATTCACAGCCAATCACCGCAAGCGTTCTTCATCAAGAAGAAAAAAAAAGGTATTGAATAAAATCCTCTATTGGTATCTGTATCAGGCTATTGGTATTACCAGAGGCATCATCATTTTTTAAATGATACCCAGCCCCAGTATCTAAGGAGCCAGAATCAGATGTTTCACCTGGTGTACCTTGCCTTAACTGAACAGTAGTATTTTATGATTTTATTGTATCTATAACCAGACATGCTGTGCACTCAAGCGCATATACTCTTCTGTTCTTTCAGTGACATGCTGTAAGACAAACAGTACCTTTGGTGCCACCGGAGGAGGTTTGGGAACACTGGAGGCCCTGGAAAGAGAAAGTGCATGAGTTATGATTGCGCAACCATCATTATTTTTCATTTCAATATTTTCTCTGAAAAATGTCTGTTTTTAATATCTAAAAAAGAATTCTTATTATGGATTTAAGTGCCTGTTAGCCAACACAGTGGGGGTAAAATAGCACAGCTTTTCAAAAGTGCACTTACTGATATTTATAGAGCCATTCAGAACTGCTAAGACCAGACTGTAAAACTGTAAGATCTTACCACGGTTGAGAGAAACTGTGGTTATGGTGAATTATGACTAAACTTGAGCTCTCTTCTCTCAGCATAAAAAACCAACATAGAGAAGTTTCTGTCATCAGCTGCGACAGAATCCAAAACTATGAAACTTAAGTTGCGAGAGATTAAAATTGTGGTCTCTTTCAATGTATGTGTGCTTTTGACAGCAGCTGTTTTTAGTCTGTTTAAAGGTTCGTATCCATCCGATACTGTTGGTGTTTGATACTCTTGATGCCAGTATGAGCCATGAGCCCCCATAAAGGTCATCTGAGGAACATGGCTGCAACTATCCACACTGGTAAATTTACTCTGAAGTGATATTACCTTGACAATTTATCCTAATGTGAATTTTATTTAAACATATATTAGATATTTTTTCATCTGTTTA
Source organism: Lutjanus campechanus (assembly GCA_027495735.1). NCBI lineage: Eukaryota > Metazoa > Chordata > Actinopteri > Lutjaniformes > Lutjanidae > Lutjanus > Lutjanus campechanus. The sequence goes on from JAJHUR010118544.1 coordinate 16,072, forward strand.
CAGCATTCTTAGTTTTCCCACCTGGTTTAAGGTAATATTGATCTAAAAGGACAATGCATTATTGTGTCACATTAATATGAGCTACATTACAGATTCAAAATGTTGAATCCCCTCAATAACACCAGCAACAGATTAATACAGTAACACACATGGAACACATGAATATCACTCAAATGGTTCTTCAGAGCAGCACAATATTGTTGAGCGTGATATGAAGGGGAAAATACACAAGTTAACGTGAATGAAAGGTTAAGTAAACCGTGTAGTAACTGAAGACGTGTGAATGTCAGCAGCCCTGCATTCCTTTCAGAGCGGCCCTTCAAGAAACTTCCTCAGGGAGGTTCATGTCCTTCACCTCTGTAAATTTGAACTGACAGCCTTGTAGTAGCTAGAAACACATCAGTGTACAGATACAGCCACTCATACGCCTGGCTTTTTGCTCTCATCCTCTCAGTGCTCAGGAGTTTTGGTTT
>JAJHUR010118545.1:4599-14776 GCA_027495735.1 Lutjanus campechanus
GCCGGACTACTTTCGGCTTGACCGAAGCTGGACGAGAACTCTGCTCACAGGACGCTGCCAGGGGTAAGTCAGTGTGATTGCATGACACTGGTGATGAGGATGCCATACAGATTCATGTCAAAAATCCCGAACTATCCCTTTAAGTTTCTTTACAACTTTGGATATCCCCAAAATAATCAGAATTGGGTCTGTGTTTATCTGGACATTGAGGACTTTGGACAAAAAAGAAAAAATATCAACCCAGAAGGCTTGTTTTTTGGAACAGAGAACAAAGCTGTGGAGTAAATTACCCTCCACCAAATTGCACTTTTCACATAAGGGAGAGACCTCTGGAAAAATTTTATGCAACTTTTTTCTAGAGTAGTGTAATCTGTGCAAAATTTTAAACTGTATCAAATAGTGACACACATTTATGGAACATGTATGTATGTAACCTAAACTCTCTTTCCATAAGTCAGCTGGTATCTCGATAGCAAATTCCCTTTCCCACTGTGCGTAAACAGACAATATATACACATGAATTATGTGGTATTTTTCACCCCAATAAAAACAATCCAACATTAAAAGCCAACCTGGAATTATTTCTCTTTTTCTAATTATAATAACATCTTGATATTTAATTTAGTCTTTCTCCTTCCGTCACCATTTTTCAAGATTTGTTTGAATTAAAGAGGGAGACCTTGCTTGCCCTTGTTACAGAAAGCATCTGAATTTTTTTAAAATGATGTTATTACAAACAGCATTATATAATAGGACCTACACTCTCAAACTGTGGTATGTATACCACGGTGGTCTGTGAACTCCCTCTAGTAGTATGCGAAAGAATGTCAGAAATATTTTTTAGAAATGTAATAGATTAATTTAAAAATATGAAAATCCAAAATTCATAAATACGAGATCACTGACATGTAATTTAACAAGGTTAAATTGTGACACTCTTTTTCTGCACAGTGCCATCTAGCACTAAGCTAAAAATATATATATATAGACCTACGCATGTGAACACTGGTAAGCACTGTCACCTCACAGTAATTCTGAGTTCAAATTCCTAAGCCAGATAGGGGCTGGGGAGTTTGGGCCTTTCTGTGTGGAGTTTGCATGTTCTCCCTGTGTCTGTGTGGATTCTCTCTGGTTCCAGCTTTCTCCCACAATCCAAAAACATACAGGGTAACTGGTTAATTGGTGCTTCCAGGTGTGAATGGGAGTGTGAGTGGTTGTTTGTCTCTATGTGTCAGCCCCGTGATGAACTGGCAACATGTCCACACTGGATCTCTGCATATGATGCTGCACTGAAACCCATCTATCCCTCAGAGATCCTCCATGCTCCTTGAAGCAGAGATAAGAGCTTTGAGACAGCCTGCTGGATGGCCGATCAAACAAGGTGTGCAAAAAGAAAAAAAAGAAGAGAGAATTGGGACATGCCCAAGGTTGAAAATCTTTTTAAGAAAGAAAATATCTGGGCTGACCACTGCTGCTTAGTTATCCATGCTAAAAAGTGCTAGCAGCTAGCCAGGAAAGGGCACAGTCCTTGTACAATCACAGACATACTGTCAGAAAGAAAGTTTTTAAAGGCGCAGACAATATCCACATGGCATCAAAATCTCCTGTTAAAGGTATAATTAGTGATCATAATCCGACACACTTTTAGTCAAAATCACCGTATTTCTCCTCACTATCTGCAAGCTGTCACTTCTGAGAGCATGCTGAAAAAAAATCCTGTTTCAATACACAGCCTGGGCTCTGAATTTCAGCAGGTAAATCTGCGTGTGCAGTTAGAGTAAGAGAGAGACACGGTATATCAGGTGCAGATATTTTGCATTCGCGATGGCTGAAAAACAGCCCAAGAGAAAACGGTCAGAGGAGAATAAATTAAAAAAAGACCATACGACCACGAAAGGGCGAAGACCCGGGTCAACGTCGGTGTGACTTTACAACGTTGGAGGGAACTCTGTGAATTGAAAGGTCTGAAAATGGACGCAGAGGTCGCCGTCTTTCTGCTGGACAGGTGAGCAACATTAGCTTTGCGGTGCTTCACATAAACAGTAACAGCTGTCGAGCATTCATCATATTGTCTAATCTGCCAAAATGTACTGTTGTTGTGATGTTATCTATTTATAATAGCAGTCGAGTTGAGGGTACAGTTGTCTGACGGGTCAGCTAACCTTAGCTTCGCGGCTTAGCAGTGTGCTAACTTACAACTTGGCTATTTCAGCTGCTTTACTGCTGCTTTAGTTTCTATGGCCGTTTCCATGACAATGCGTTCCACGAACTTTGGGGGTGGAGCCCGGTGGGGTATGAAGGGAGGGGTGGGTCTGTATTGTTTTTTGTTTACACTTCAAATATCAACAACCTCTCTGCTCGTTTTCTCCCACATTGCTAACTACACCTTTAATAACTTTACAAGTTGGCAGTCAATGCCATATAGCATGTAACCAGTTAGCTCACTCACAGCACTACTAGTTGGGTGGGGAAGTGTGCAGTCCAAAGACGGAGTGGCTGTTACGTGAGGTGACATGGAACAGCGATAGACTGTAGGGCTGAGGCAGGGTCAGGCTTTGATAATTATGATTCAGATCACAAACAGACATTTATAAATTACAAGAGAAGGGTATCCTTCAGCCTGACAAGTTGTGAGGATGAGCTTCATCAGCTCTGCTACAGTACACTGTTATCTCAGTCCACTAGATCTTCTTTTTTGCCCCCCTTGCACATGCAAAACATGTGGGGGGCGGAAGAGAAAGAGATCACCTGCAGGAGAGAGCTCTGTGCAGGATTATAGACCTGTGCTGCCAGGCACAGGTGCTGTTGAGCTGACCACACATCGGACCAAGGTACCAAGGGTTTATTGTTCGCCCCTACTGATAATAACAACCACTTTGACACAAAATCGACTTATTCATAGTCTATTGGAATTTACATATGAATGTCACAGTCTGCATTCTGCTCCCCTGCTCTCCTAGTATTTTTCAACTGTCCCACCTCTGCCTCACTCCACCTGCCAGCCACTCCCACCTGATCACACCACTCCACTCACCTGCTGCCGCAGCTGCTGCACTTTAGCCAATCAGCCCAGTATATAAGCCTCTCCAGCTCAGACACTCTGCCAGATTGTTCTTCGCCTGCATGCAAGACCTTCCGATGTTCCTTACCTGCCTGATCTCCTGTTGCTGACTCTGCCTGCCTCTGACCTGCCTCCCGGTAAACATACCAGCCTTCTGTCCCTGACCTCGAGTTCTGCCTCAATGTCTCTGGTCTGTCTACCCGTGGCTGTGTGGTGTTTCCCTGTGACGTTGCTTCAGGGTGAGTGTTTCCATCTGCTCATCTGCTGCTTGCTGCTGCTCAGAGACTGTTTGCGAGATGTCACACACAGCCTTGTGTGTATGTTCTCCTGTTACCTACCTGTCGGCCCATCAATCCCTCACCTGGCTTCTACTCACCTCCTGCTCATCCCTCGTCGGCTCTTCTGCCTGTCCTGACTGCTCACCTGGTCCCAACTCCTCTGCCTGACTCTGACCTTCTTCCTGCTCATCCCTCGTCGGCTCTGCTGCTAAGTTCCATTTCTCTCCTTTTGTGTAACAACCCCCAGCCCTTTTACCAAGAAGGCTGATTATGATATTCAAAAACTGACAAACCACTCCAACCATCCCCACATAAACACAACCTGACCGCCCCTGAATGCACAGCCTTAATGGAGTTTCAGAATAATAAAGAAATTATTACAAAAAGAGCTGATAAGGGTATAGCTGTGTTGGTGTGGCATTTTAATAAATATATTCAAGAAGCCCATTATTAACTAGAGAACACCCAGTATTATAGAGCTTGAGATTTCTGCCCAAACCCAACAGGATCTAACAGGTTTGGGTTGGGTCGAGCTGTATTTCTCATAAATTTCATGGGTTTATGTAGGATTTGGACTGTATTGTTGTTGTTGTTATTATTGTTATCAGTAGTAGTAGTAGTTTTTTTTCCCTCCCCAATTTTGTTGTTGCCAATTCAAATTCCCCCCAATGTATTGTCCCTGTCACTGCCAACTTCTACTGTTTGGTACATAGGGGGAAGCTACAAATGTCAGGCTGTAATTGGGCTCAGGCTGAATTATGCTAATGAGTGACCGGTTTGGGTTGGGCCTTTTTGGGTTAAACTTTTCTGATCTGATTAAAGTTCTACAGTATTATACTGACCTTCAAAGGCTTCCATTCATGTGAACACCCTCGACTGGCCACTTTTCTATATGTTACCTATAGTTCAGAAAGAACCGAAGGACAACAATCCAGGCAGAACCATTATGGCCCCCAAGTCCATAAGCTACCTTCATATGTCCAGGACACCACAGATGTTTTGAACCAGGTAAGTAGAGTGGATGACACTGTCTGGGACTTTATGGTTCTTATGGATGTAGAAGCACTTTACACTGATATCGATCACTGTGATGGCCTCAGAGCAGTTAGTCATTATCTGTCAGATAGAGAAGAACTGTGGAACTTACTGTGTGGGTGCTGAATAATAATGTGTTCCTATTTCAGGACTGTTCGGACAATGTAAAAGGACCAGTATGACGGCTCACTTTGACCGTGATATGTTTGCTACTTTTTGGGACTTTGGGAGTCTGAATATGTCTTTAACCCTGTGATGAATCAATATAGTGACAACTTGAAAATATATTGTAGGTTTGTTGATGATGTTTTACTTCATTATAGTGGTACACAAAATAATTTTTGTAGTTATCTTAATAATACTATTAAGAACATTAAATGATTTGTTGAACACTCAAGAGGATCGACTTCCTGGACTTAACTATTTATAAAGTGGATGACGGTAAATTACATACTACAGTATTTAGAAAACTTACTGATTTTAATTATTCGTTGTACTATGGGCCTTTTCATTCTAACCACCTCAAAAATGATAGCCCATAACATTTCAAAGGGGCGGACATGTGGCTCGGTGGGTGGGGCGTCCGACCCATGTATGGAGGCTGTAGTCCTCTGCAGTGGCTGCTGGTTCGGCTCCCGCCTTCGGCCCTTTGCTGCGTGCTATCCCCTCTCTCTCTGCCCCGTTTCCTGTCTCCTCTTCAGCTATCACTATCAATAAAGGCACAAATGGCCAAAAATAAAAAATAAAATTTCAAAGGTTGAGGAGAATCTGTGACCTGGACTCTGATTTTCATAAACAGTCTTAACATATGATTAAATGCTTTTTGAACAGATCATACAAAAAGAATGGCATTTCAACAACTCAGACTAAGGCAGCATCTGTGGAACATCACCATCTTCTACAACAACCAAACACACAGAAAAAACACAAAAAGACACATCATTGTATATAACTGGGAAATTCTCTCCCACATTTTACAATAAATGAGCCTCCTCCATAAAAGACAGATTTTCACAAAGTTATCTTCCAGCGAGGAGCGGAGGCCAGTGGCTCAGGAGAACTACTGGGCTGTTCAGATGTATGCAAACCACATGTAACCACTGCTCCAACACTGTGTGTTTGAGTATGAAAAGAAAGATGGCTGACTTGACCCTGTGGCAGGAGCTCAGGCCGTGCAGTGTGTTTCAGGTAGGATAATGGTGTCAGGTTAGTGTAAGAGTGAAATTGTAATATTTGAAAATTGAAAGTGTGATATAATTTATGTTGGGACATAGGTTCAGTATATTCTCACTTAGTTGTTTTATTAACTTGTTTACACCTATTTAGTGTTTACAGCAATGTTGATATTCTGGTTTACACGTGTAGTCATTTTAAGTTGATATTCTGGTATCAAGTTACATTGTTTGTCGGTGCTGTTGCAGCGCTACCTTGTACGTTTGAGATGAGCCAGGTCTGTGCTGAATCAATCACTGGCGATTGCTGCACAGTGCACGCTGGTTAGATTTGTGTCCGACTTGATCCTGACTTGCTCTGACATCATGCACACGTGGGAAATGTCAACCTGAATTCTACCTTTCTAAAACTAACAACCTTAATGACCCTAAGAAATTCTGGAACATAATAAAATCCTCATATAGGAATGTAAACACGAACAAATTGCCAGCCTGCATTGTGAGAAGATTCACGTACTCTAACTGATAAATCAGCCATTCTAAGTTGTTTCAATGAACATTTTGTTCCATCAGGTTCCTTAATTGAACATCCAGATCTAAAACTGCCTAATGAAGAGGGGGCTCACTCTTTTCTAAGCCCAATCAACTCCACAGTTTGACCATTCAGTCTCACTTGTCTTGATGTGATGACGTTCATAGAGCTTTAAAGCATCTGGATCCCAGCAAATCAGCTGCTTCTCAAGCTTGCAGCAGATTTTATAGCAAAACATCTAACATATATTTTTAATCTTACACTTTCTAATAATGGCATCCCTGCTCATGTGATCCTGTTGCTGAAAGGAGGAGCCCCCTCAGTTGTTAATAACTGCAGGCCAATCTCTAAAGTATGTGTTTTGGCTAAAGTCTTAAGTTTGTTAGTGAACAACTTAAAGAGTTTTTAGAAACAGATGGCACTGTATCACAACATCAGTCCGGTTTTAGACAACAGTTGCTATTAAAGTGGTCAGTGACATTATTGAGGCACTGGACTACAAAAAATATTGGGCAGTTCTTTTCATTGATTTGTCAAAGGCTTTTGACACAGTAGACCATGTTACCTTGACAGATCAACTTTGCATCATTGGCTTATCTGAGCATGGCGTACCCTGGTTTGCTTACTATTTGTCAGGTAGAACACAACACATTCCCTTTGCTGGGTCTTCCTCTGCATTCCTCCCTGTGTCAAAAGGCGTTCCTCAGGGTTCCATATTGGGAGTATTGTCGTTTTCTATGTGTGTAAACAATCTTTGTGACAATTTATTTAATGCTGCCTACCATTTCTACACAGATGATACAGTCATCTATTGTTCATCCCCCTCACTAGTAAAAGCTAGTCTGCAGTTGGCCTTCGATGTTGTCCAGACCCACTTAACTCAACTTAAGCTGGTATTAAAGATGCGGTTAGCAATATGGGAGAAAACGAGTAGAGAGGTTGTTGATATTTGAAGTGTAAACGAATACAGACCCACCCCTCCCTTCATACTCCACACTGGGCTCTACCCCGGAAGTTCATGGACGCGCATTGTCATGGAAACGGCCTTAGAAACTAAAGCAGCAGTAAAGCAGCTGAAATAGCCAAGTTGTGGGTTAGCACACTGCTAAGCTGCAAAGCTAAGGTTAGCTGACCCGTCAGACAACTGTACCCACAACTCGACTGCTGTTATAAATAGATAATATCACAACAGTACATTTTGGCAGATTAGACAATATGATGAAAGTCTGACGGCTGTTACTGTTATGTGAAGCACCGTAAAGCTAATGTCCAGCAGAAAGACGGCGACCTCTGCGTCCATTTTCAGACCTTTCAAGTTCCCTCCACCGTCGGAAAGCCACACCGATGTTGTAGCCCTTCTTTTTTAATTTATGCTCCTCTGACTGTTTTCGCTTGGGCTGTTTTTCTGTGTCTCTCTCTTACTCTAACTGCGCACTCTACGCGACCTACTACTCCCCCTCCCCCCTATGTCTGACCTGTGCACGAGTATAAACCGGACCGGATTTTTTTCAGCATGCTCTCAGAAGTGACAGCTTGCAGAGAGATACAGTGATTTTGTCAAAAAGTGCGTAGCTTCCTTGGTCAATGCGTTTGTTCCTAAACCTTTACCAAAATCATTTTAGAAACTGTGCCTACATCATAATTGTTGTAGTCCCTGACCTTGTATTCCATGTTAATTGATACTGTGGTTTTACTAATTTGTTTTGTGTGTGACAATTGTATATGTCTGTTATTGTTATAATTTGACAGTTACAAAGTACTTGACAAGGCAGATAGAAGAGCTTTGAACATGGTGTGCAGACTACAGGTAGCCTACAGGTGTTCTAACAGGTGTCTCTTCCTGTATATTTTTTGAAGTCTGCTGGAAACTGTCTGACTTGGCTGCAGCCTTTCGTCTCCACCTCCTGCCACAGCCACCTGATCTCGTCTACTTTCCAGAAGCAGTTTGTCTCGAATGAGCAGGTGAAACAAGTGGACTGAGCTGTGTTCAGACTTCACTAAAATTATGAGTAAAACGGGGAGCGCTAGTGAACGCTGCATGGAGTAGTCGTGTCTTCGAGTGGCTCCTCTACACACTCGCTAAATTTTCACAAAAATCAACACTTACAGAACTATGAGCGGATCCAGCAAAAGCAAAGCCAAGGAGAAACCTATACATCCAAACACAAACCCGAAGAAAAGTGGCAAAACAGTTCCTGCCATGGAAAAAGACAGTGTTGTTAGCACCAAGCTAAGCCCGGCTACCAGCCCAGGCGCCGCTCCTAGCACCAATGAACTTCAACTTCACAGCCCACACTGGCTAGCATCTTGGCCACCATTGGGAAGCTGGATGAAGACATGAACACCAGATTTAACATGCTCAATTCCAAACGTCACCAGGTCCAGACTTCCCTGGCGGACCACACAACACGCATCTCCGACTTGGAGGGTTTTGCAGCCGACCATGAGTCCCGCATCACAGCCCTGGAGAAGCGGTGCACGGAGCTAATGGAAATCAACAAGTCCACTAAACGTAAGCTAATAGATTTCAAGAACCAATCTAGACGCTGCAATATTAAAATCACTGGCCTACTAGGGCTGTCACTTTTTATTTGAGATTCGAACATTCGTTCGGATATGAGGTGAAAAATTCACGTTCGAACTGTAATTATGTGTTCGAAATGTCAGCTGATGTCCTGAGCGGACAATCATGACACCAAAACATCTGAGAAGCCGCGTGTGGAAGTATTTTGGGTTCTACACCGTGGATGACAAAGTCACTGACAAGATAAGACTGTTTGTCGACTTTGTAAAAAGCAGCTGTCTTGCCTTTACATCAAGTGTGGCTGCGCCGCGGTTTTGTGCCGTCATGCGTGCAACTGCAGCTCCCAACAGCAGCAGAATTTATTCGAACGAATTACGGGTCATTTTAAATTCGTTCGAACTTGATTTTTTGAAAAAGTGACAGCCCTATGGCCTACCAGAAAAGGCTGAGAAAGGCAACCCAACTCAGTTTGTCGCTGAGTTCTTGCAGCTCCTCGGGGCCAACAGCTCCTCGGGGCCAATAACTTCTCGAGTGGACTCAGAGTTGACCGGGCGCACCGCATCAGTCCATCCACCTCAGCTCACCTCAGCGTATACCCAGACTTCTCACCTGAAGTCACTGAACAACGCCGTGCCTTCGATGGAGCAAAAAAGAAACTGAGGGATGCCGGGATTAAACACGGTCTCCTCTTCCCCGCCAGATTGATCTTCAACTACGGTACGAAGCAGAAAATATTCCACGATGCCACTGATGCCGAAACTTTCACAGACAAATTCATTACACCCTCCGCCGCTCCGGAATGAGCCTTCCCCCCAACCAGGGAATGTAATCATCCTGCTGCTGCTCCCAGACGCCTGTGCAAGACAATTTAGTGGTACCCGTTTTTGTTTCCCAGTCTCATCAAGAATTGAGTGTCATTTAACCGCTAAGAACACAAGTGTTTTTTTTCTTTTTGCACTCTTTTTGTACAATGGCAGTGAACAGTGACCACGGATAAAACGTTAAAAAAAGCACACAAAACAAACACAAAATGTCTCCATCCTGCTTGTGTGGTGTAATCCAAGTGAGGCTGGATGAGGCTGCTACCCTGTTTCTCCTAAAACTCCAGGATTGTTTTGTGAACTGAAGACCTTCACCCATCATCACATCGGCATAAGGATGAGTACATACTGAGTGGGTTAACATGTAAAGTGGAGTATCGCTTTAACCTTTGGTTTGGCACAGGGGCGTAGAATTGGGTAGGGACGCTAGGGACATGTCCCTACCAATATCCAGCCAATCAGGGGCGCCGAAAAGGGGAGAATAAGGAGAAGGATTCTAGGGGCCCATGATTGACAGGGGCCCAGAGCCCCAGAGATACAATTATAATACTGACAAAATAATATGACGCTCAGTAATAAACTTACAATCACACATATTATTATTATTATTATAACTCTGAGTCCTGCCACATCCAGAAATACTCAGATGACACTGCTATTGTAGCTTGTATAAGGAATGGACAGGAATCTGAATATAGGGATTTGATAAAATCCTTCAGTGACTGGAGTCATAAAAACTGCCTCATACTAAACC
>JAJHUR010118547.1:1242-19762 GCA_027495735.1 Lutjanus campechanus
TCCATTAAGAGATATACGAAGTCTTGCGTCTCGTCGCGTCTCGTCTTCACCCATCCTCACATCGGCATAGGGGTGAGTACATATTGAGTGGATTATTACTCAGCAGTGGAAGATCACTTTAAGTACACATACTGTTACATTGCCAAAATATTACTCAATTACAAGTAAAAGTACTGGTGTTAGAATATACTCAAGTAAAAGTAGAAAGTATTTGTTACAAAACATGCTCAGAGTATTAGTCATTTTTAACCATGTATGTCACAGTCACCTCTCCAAGGGCTGTAAATTTTGTGCGTTTTCCTGAACCAGTAGTTGAAAATGCAAACAATCGATTAATCATTAATAATTTATAAGATAAATTTCCTTATTTTCAATTTTTTTCTCATTTTAAGTCAAAGTTTAAGTTTCCTTATTCAACAAATGTCTCCAATAGACAAAACAACATCAAATGAGGTGCAAATTACTGCCATGACTATTGATTAAATATCCATGAACACATTTTTAATCAGTTAAATTCTTAGTGGCGATTAATTGATCAATGATTAATCATAACATCCTCACTCCAAACTTGTGCTACTTCAGCATTTTGTTTTGTTTTTCATTCACATGTCCTGGTTTTCATCGGCTTGTTTGCTTCAGATCACCTGACTGGCTACTAAAATTCAGATGAAAGGTTTGGATATTAATTCAAATTGTACTCAGTACACAATTATGATTTTAAAAGTAACTAAGTAGATTACAGCTTGAAATGCATACTTAAGTACAAGTAAAAGTACAGACTTGAAAATCTATTCATAAACGTACAAGGACCCCCCAAAAAACTATTTAATTACAGTAATTTGAGTACTTGTAATTAGATACTTCCACCCCTGGTTATCTGTATCTATGCGTGTCTGTACATGGAATGGGCGGGGCTTAAACCAGACATGGGTGTGCTCAAACTGGAAGTGTGAGGAACTAACAGGAAGTTGGTAATTAAAGCCTCAATTTGATATGGGTTGATCACATCTTTCTATAAATACTGTTTATTAGGAAACAATTTACAGAACAGCCATAGAATTGAGCTTCAGTTCACCTCATTCCATCCTTTAAAACTAATTTTTACAATCTTGCATTTTTGCAGTAGGTGTTCAGCCCCTTTGATGTGATGATTCTTTTTTCCCCCAACCCTCATTTTTTTTAACAATTGGAACCCTCTCTTCAACCTCCTGCTACTCCTTACTCCTCCATTTATGCCAGCCTCTCCCTCCTAACTTCCCTATCCCTCCATTGTCCTCAGATCATATTCTGTGAACTCTCATTACATGGGTGGTAATAGACTCTTCAGCACTAAGATCCTCTTTATTATCTGTCAACTGTGGACTACATCTCTAAGCTGATTAGCCAGAGCTGTCTTTTCAGCATTTCAATTAGGAGCGTTTTGAATAGTCAAGCAGATTGCATGCCTTATATTCATTACTGACATTCTTAGAGCAGCACTACGGCATGTTCAAATACAGTAATCCAAGAAATACATTGCAGAGGATGAAAGAGATGCAGAAGAATGACATCATGGCGGATTTTAATATTGGACTCACAGGGAAATAGCAAAAGTAGCTATTAACAGCAATCCAAAGCAATTTACAGCAGCAGAGACATGCAGTTTTAGCATAAATGGCCCAGCTGGCAATCATACTACCATCATACAAACACATACACACACACAGTCACACACACACGCAGTTTATGGCTCACAAATAAAATATTTCAATGCTTAAAGTATTATCATTACCATTAAATTGAAGTTAAAAAAATGATCTTAGGGGAAAACTACAGCCTTAAAGGGGAGTTCAGATTTTCTGAAGTGAGGTTCTGAGGTACTTCAGATCCACAGTCAGTGTATGAATCCATATCAAGTTAAGTGTACTCTATATTTAGAATATTTTCCACTGTTTTACAATGCCATCAGGCAGACAGGCAGACAGGAAAGCACCGTTATATAAGACAAATATCCCTCTCTCCAAAGCAACCAGACTCTTATCGCAAAAAGAGTGACAAATATGCAATTCAGTGACAGAAACTTGCACTGTTTTGTTTGACAGTTTGATCTGAGTCTTGGGAGCCCCATGTGCTGCACTGGATGGGCTCACCGAGACTGACACGATAGCTCAGCCCTAAAGCAAACACTCATCATCCATTTTACTTTTTTGAACATCATGCTGTATTGAAGAAGGCTTTAAACAAGCAACTGAGACCATAAACTCGTTAAGAAACTATTTACTGAAGTCATAAATCAAGTGAGAAGTAGGGTCATTTACTCATAAGACTTCACAATCTGATTTACTTTTGCAACCAGTGGAGTTGCCCCTGAATGGCCATTAGAAAAAATGCAGGTTTAAGGCACTTTCTTATTGGCTTAATTTTTCAGACCTGGAGACTCTGTCCACTTCTTCTACTGTAGACATAGAATAGACATATAGATAAGTATAGATAAGTACCTAATCAACCCCACTTCAAATAATCCGAACTATCCCTTTAAGCCTCAATATGCAGACATTGTAATACAAGACGATGCCTGGATTAGTTTTGGCTGTTGTTCAAATTATCTTTATCTGCTTTATGTAACTGTCTGCTCTTACAAGACTAAAATAATGAGAAGTGATAAATTTGTCATTCTGAGTGGCATTAAGACAGGCTGGCTCGTTATAAAGCTGAACCGTGAGTGCCCACGGGGCTGCGAACACCTACATGCTTAATCTCACAGTTTATGTCATTTCAGTCGAACTCACAGTGTCCCACCTGATGTCTGGGAAAGAATGAGAGAGGAGGAAGCGGAAGAGGAGGAAATTGAGGCAGAGGAGCGGATGGATGAGGTTGTGACTCCTAGTGCTAATAGATTTGGGTCAGATGACGAGGATATGATCTACTCAGTACTGGGGTGTATGTGTCTGTGCGTGTGTGAGCTCACATGTACATGTGGAGTACGAGGTTTTGTGATGTCATTAGCAGTCGAGCCAAAATATGATGATCTCGGGGTATTATCGGTATCTGTTTAAGGTATCCGGCTTTATCAAATACCCACTTGACACAGGAGTCACCACAGTGTTTTATCATTCTGTCTCTGTCTGACTGTGTCGCTTTTGTACACACACACACTCACTAATCCATTCAGTCATTGTTAATCCAGCTGTGTGCTGGTACAAAGATGTGCTGTACATGGCTGACAACCCTGTCACTGAGGTGTTGGTGTCATACCTGTCTGTATTTTAGTTGTTAATGTTGTCAGTGCTGTTGTTGCAAGTCAGTCAGGGACACACGCAGTACATCTGAATCTATCAGGGATAATAAACCTACTCTTGCACCTTCCACATTATAGCATACTGAAGTTTTCTCTATGGAGATTATTAATGTCATAAATGCATGTGTCTCTGCACTGAGTCAAGTGTTGATGTCATGTTCTCAGTTGTATTAATTTGACAAAGAGCTCAGCCTCACTTAGAGCATCACTCTGAGAGAGCAGGGCAGAGGAAAGAAGTGATACAGTCGTACACACTTGAGGGTTTCTGCAGTAGTCATGTACCATTTGCCAGAGAACAACTGCAGCGGAGCAACAGAGAGTCAAGTGCCTTTTCCCTGGACACCTTAGTGGTACTTGTAGAGGACGATGAGAGGCTTCTGTATTTCAAATGAGATTTTCCAAGCAAGTGGATAACTTCTTTTTTTTAACAGTTGGGATATCAGCCACAAGCCTCTAAACTACATGTGTCAAAGTCAAGGCCTGTGGATCAACTCTGGCCTGGCGCCTCGTTTTATGTGGTTCGCTAGAGGTTGCAAAGATAAAGATAATTTGTGCAATACATGTTACATATTCTGGCTTTAATATTTAAACCACTGTCAGGTGTTCTGTGTTGCATAGGTAACTGAACCAACTGACAGATCTGGCTTGTTAACAACATATGATTCTTGTTATAAGTTAAATGGAATATGATCATTGTGTCTGATCTGACATATGGTCATTCGTGCAACGTAAAACCTTTTTAAGCTAAGTTTAATGTCGGCCTAGATTTTGGTTTTCTACAACTCATATTTTAGGATGTTATGTTACAACTCATTGACCTCGTTTCTCAATAGCTGATTGCTTTTTATTGGACAGTGATATACACATTTCTTAGTAATGGATTTACAAATTACTTGAGCCTGGTTCTGCTCGCCACTGTCACTTCAGTCCTTGCTCTTTGTGGAAGCTGTTAGATCTCTGCAAATAATATAAATATAATAAAGAGTACGGTCTAGACCTGCTCTATATGAAAAGTGCCTTGAGATAACTTGTGTTATGATTTGGCATCATAAAAAGAAAATTGATTGAACTAATTCTAACCTTACGTTTGAATGGGACAACTTAATTCAGATAATCAGTTAATTACTAAGTTACTAAGAACTTCAGGACACACAAACTCAGACAGAGTTACGAATAGCTAGAGCAATGCAATCCTGATGAGTAGTTTTGCTCAAATAATGTACATTTAAAATGTAGCTCCATGTATTCCTAAAGTAATGGTGGATTTTTAGGACTTTCACATTGGACTTTCACATGACTCTGTGTCCATGAAGCCCAGATTAGGATTTGACAGCCTGTGGAGAGTGGTTGGCGTGGGCGTGTATGTGTGGACAGAGAGAGGGATAAAGAGAGAAACACTGAGGAGTAGAGCATGATGAGACACCCAGAGATTTAAAACAAGATGGACAAAAAATGAATATTAAAAGGAAGTCGTGAGGAGGAGATCATGGAAATGTGGACTGGAGGAAAAGAGGAAGAAAATTAAGACTCATGAGAGACAATGAGCAGTTAGACTAGGATTGAGTGGAGGAAGAAGACGGAGGGTGAGGGAAAGCCTGAACGGGAGAGTCAGAGAGGCATCACAATAAAAAAAATGCAGCTGGGAGGGATGACAGTAAAATAGAGAGAAAACAAGAGGAGGAAATGCAATAGGAAATAAACTAGAGTGACAGAGGGGGAGATACTGAGTACTAAAACGTAGTAGAGGAGACAGCAGATGGTGGGGATTATTCTGGACTAAAATACTCTGGGATCTACAGAGGGAAGGCCACAGACATAAACCGTTACAGACTCCATCTGCCAGAAATAGACCAAAAGAGCTGTAGGTCCACCATCACAATACTGATCAAATCCTGCCTAGATGGCAAAACCCAAAACGGCTATAGCTATCTATCTATCTAAAAAACACAATAAATACTTACACACAATAGATAAAGTGCTTGCGTTATTGTTGTGTTTTTAGGAAAATCAGTTGGGAAAGCCATCCTGTCAAGCAATTAGGTAAACACACAGTACATGCAAAGCTACATGCTCACTTATATAAGCTAAAACTCTAGCTAAGCAAGCATTAGCATCTCTCTGATGGCATTCTGCTGAGACATAATATGGGGCATGAACACACAGTAATTGCATTCTTTTTTGCAGCAGGTGCATGTGTGCTGGAGTATTTCAGCATGTGTTTGCATGTGATTATGACTGATACCATAAGACACCCCTAATCCGCATTTTATGTTCACTATGATTAGGATAACACGCTGCACTAACTATATCTGTGAGTGAGCAGTGAAAACAGCAACAAACTGGTCCACAAATCTCCCCAATAATGCCTCTATATCTATTCACACACAACCCGAGAACACACATATCTGCAGACAGTCTAATGCCTGCTAATCATCCCGTCTCCCTCTGCATGCAGAGAAAAAGAGAACAGAGAAATAACAGAGAGATTTAGAAGTTTAAAACTTCTTTTTTACCTTTCCCTGTGTGTAGATCAAACTGTGAACCTGCAAAAAGAAGAAAATATAATTACTGCTGTGTTATGAGTGAACATAAGTGAGGCTAAGCAGATCATACAGTACAACACTTCACTGATGAAGCAAATTAAACTAAAATCAACAAGATTAGCTTCTCTCTGTAGGCAGACAGAAACCACACCACGCTCAGTTCCTGTGTGCAGTTTTTCTCAATACTCCCCTGTAATTGCCTATTGAGCCGTGTCACTCAAGACTTGTAGCTACTTTATGTTCCTGCAAGAGCAAGTAATTGTTAGCACATTTTTGTCTCAGCTTTAGTGTTAGGATAGAAAACATATTGACTTATTCTGTGTGTGTATGAAAGAGTGAGAAAGAGTGTGTGTGTGTGTGTGTTATTGACTAATTATCTACCCTGACAGGGGACAGTTAATTAAATCCTTCCCTGGCACTGAGCATAAAGTAATTATTGTGCATGGATGCATATCCACCAAAAAAAGTCATCATCCACATGTACTAAAAACATGTCACGTGTGCAGACACATACTGTATGCACTTGTGTAACACAGACACACACACACACAAGAAGCATTTCTCTAACATGCCTGCACACACATTCAGATATACCCATACTTGGATTGCAAACCAGCACCAAATTTTTGCATCATCACCTTAATTGTCTTGCAAGCATTTGTACAAAAAGATCGGACATCTTCCTGTCACCACTGGCTGCTTCCCAAACTAACTTCATTTTCTATCTCTGCCAGGCAAAATAAAATCAGAGGGCAGCTGGATCTGCCTTTATTGACTTGGATCTGACAGGCTGCCAATACTATAAATATAGAATTATCGTCATTACAATTGGCAGCAATCAACCTATTTACCATGTGCTCCTTGCTGAATACACCAGCATGGCAGCAGCACACAGTGGGTCTTTCAATTCACTGATGCAGTTTTAAAGTATAAAGCCTGTTACAGAGGTTACTGTGAGGGCACGTTATATACATTGTTACAGTGTTTCACTGTTTCAGCTCCATCATAAGAGGTTTGATAATCAAGGTATCAAGGCAATTTATTTATTCATCATCACACAACACAGGGTTACATGACAAAATGCAACTTATAGTCCCTTCATGAAACTTCTGTAGTGCATTTTTTGTTTGAGTCAGGCTGAATGGAAACAGCAGCAAAAAGATAGCGATGATAATATCGTTGACATCTTCACATAAAAAGTTTGACATCTAGGAAACACTGTCCATCAACTTTTACTGCGTTTTTTTGCATAAAGCATCATTGATGTATACAGAGTCCACCTCCCCTCATCCTGCAAGAGTCTTGTGTCTCCAAACATGAACTCCCCATCAAGTGCAATAGCTTGATGGATTGATGCAGGATGCAGTAGAGTACGTCCCTGTCATCACAACAGTCTCTGGTTTCCCATTGCTTGTTCGGCCTGCGTCTCATTTTGTCCATTTCATTTTCCTGACTGGACTTTAGCTAGAAACAGCCTGAAGTCCAAGCTGGGTTAGCATGACTCTTATATCCGCTCTCCTCCCCTCATCCTGGAGTGCTCACAGTGATGCGTCCCGGCTGATCTGGCTGGGTGGTCAGAAGATGCTGCATGCATTGTTGATCAGCTCAGGGTTCACTGCTCTTTAATCAAAACCCCACACTTCATTTTCCAATGCCATCCAATCAGTTATGGGTGTCATTTCATTGAAAATCGTATGAAATTGATTTTCATTGTATTTGTTTTGTTGTTTTTTTCTTTCCACCCCTGCCTACTTGTGGCGTCCAGCATGTCTCCGATGAAAGAAACATTTCAAAGAGGACACAGTGTAGCTTACTGGTCATTACATCACAATATAGAATATCTTTTTAAAGAAGAATTTAAAAATGTCGATGACAGTAATCAGCATAAAACCAATGATCCGTTGATCTTTACATATAAAGACTCCAGTCTAACAATAGCATAGCCATCAGTGCCAAAAAAGGTTATATCAATAAAAATGGAAAGTCAAATGGAATAGTGGATTTGAAGAACTGTGACATCCCTACTATGTGTGTATTTCTGTCATAGGTGAAGCCTGTTTCAGTAATAAAGCTGGAAAAATAACAGACTAAAACAGATTAGTGAAGTTTGAAATCAGCATTTGCATGCCGATGCCGCTGTGCTCAGTGTTCTCACAGAGGACATAACAGAAAATACTTTGTAGATATGTTTGCAACATAATTTTGATACATAATAAATAATGGATTCACTGGGAATTTGAATGAATGTTTATACGGCTCCCAGTGCCAAACTGAGCCCAACAACACTGCCAGTAGTAAATTCCCCAAAACAACATTTTCTCCCCAATTCCCAAAACCACTCTGGCCTCAATTACTGGTTTCCAGTCTGAAGCCAGTGCACTTGAACAAACCAGCTCATGTCTGCTGGATGACAGACCTGTTCTCTAGTTGGTTTGTACATGTGCTAACAGATGCCCGATACATCTGCTGTCTGATAACAGGATCTGCTCCGTGGGATGGTCCAATGCTGGCTGCACATTGATCAGTGACATTTTGCTGAGCTACAGTGAGTGTGTGAGATTTACCTTCACTGAGAGTGCTTTGAATGTTATCTGCGATAAAAGCTTTTTGCTTGGATGGAACCATTTGACATGGCTTCTCCTGGGGAAAACATACACTTAGTTGTGTGTTTCTATCTCTTTACTTTCCTAAATAACAGGACTTTCTCCAGATTCAGTCAGATCTGCTGATATGTAAGACCAGTGCATAAACTAGCTTCTAATATACTTTTCAATTTCAAACAATCAGTCTCTTTTCTTTTCAGGCAAAACACTACTTCATTGTTGTGCACTGTAGTTCCATTCACAGGACCGTGAAAAGTGGAGACACTGGCAGTTACAATCTGTCCTCTGCTGAAAACCTTTGATTCTCTCAGGCAGAACAGAGACTGACCACCCAAGCTACAGGAGCCCTGGAAACAACAGGAGCTGCTGTGGCATACAAATAAGCTTTAGAATCTACTACTCACTCTCACAGACAGACAGACAGACAGACAGACAGACAGACAGACACACACACACACACACACACACACACACACACACACACACTACATGAACAGCCAGAGCTGTTCATGTAGAAGTTCATGTCTGGGTTTTCAAAAAATGTGTGCAAAATATATTCAATCTCAGGATCAAATCTGATTTAGCCCTGGGCAACGGGACCCTAGGCCATATTTTCTGGTCTTGCCCCAAGCACAAGAGTTTCTGGCATGCCATTTTTCATTTGCATGGTGACATATATAACAGGCAACTAATCCCTCATGTTTTTTGTGCTACTGGGTTGCTCCAACTGTTCTTTAATGCCTCCCTCTGCATTACAACAAGCCCTTATGTTTCATGTGGTCATAGCAAAAAGGATTATCCTAAGAGAGTGGGAATCTGTTCCCCCTTCCCTGCTTCAAAATGGCTAAATTACATGGTTTTTTATCTATATCTTGAAGAAATTCAGTATACTGTACATAATTACAGCAGGACTACCCACTTCAAGGTGTGCCTTTTAACTGGATACAAGCTTAGCTCAAGTCAAGGCTGCAAACATCTAGTCAGGAAAAAGAAACAGACAACATGAGTTGGGCCACCAACAGGAAACCAGAGAATGCTGTGCCCACACCTGCTACACAACAGCCCTGATCAAAGTGTTGCACTTGACAGGTGGACCTTTCATAAGCTGACAGGACACAACACATAAGACTCCAGCTGGATGAGGGGAGGAGGACTCTGTGTTTACATTGATGATGCTTCCTGCACAAACACAATTAAAGTTTGTTTCCCAAATGTTGAAATTTTAATGTCAAAATGTAGTCAATATTAGCAACACCATCTTGATGCTGCTGTTTACATTAAATTTGACACAATTCAAAAAATGCACTATAGAATTATTTCCTTGGTGTATATGTGTACATGTAGACATACAAATAACTGAATATATTGTTTGATTTTATCCTAGTTTACTCTGAATCTGTATATGTGTTGTTTATGTGTGTAGCAGGAACTATAACTTTTTGTGCAACCCTGATATCTGACACAAGTAATGCCTCAGTATTGCTGTTTCATGTTACCAGTGCAAATAGTATTTTGTAGACAGCTGAGTGTTTGTAATCTTGGAAACATATAGTCATGCAGTTGCTCAATGGAGAATCCCATTACACCCCCCCTCATGTGTGACAAGATCAAATCCAGCAGCAGCAGGCCAAACTCACCAGAAAAATCCCTTGTGCTTGTTTAGGTCAACCCACGTTTACAAATTTGATTCCAAGTCTACTAAACATTGTCAATGATGCACACAGTAATAATCCATATTTTCTGCATGAGCTGGCGGTGCAGGCAGACGTGCGAGGTTGACGCTTCGCCTGGCTGATCCTTTTCAGCTGCTGATGTTCACAGGCCCATCAGGCCTTCACACTACCTGCCACATACGGCTAAAGTGTTCTGCACTTAGAGACGGAGACGGAACAATCATTTCATCAGTTGTTAAGCAGCGGTGCCTGACCACTCTCATTCACATTGGTCTGCCAGCTGGAGCAAAGGCTCATGGGAAAGAGGGAGGGGGTGCAGAAATACCAGAGAAAAACAAGCGCTGCACATGCTGTTATTTTAACAGTTAATATATCTGACATAAAGAAAATGTCCCTACAACTGAATATAAATGATGTGAATGTGAAACAGGCTGGATGGAACAGCAGTGCTGGACTGAATCAAATCACTGTAATGATGGCTGGATATACCGTTTCTAACAGGAATATAAGAGCAATCAGTGACGATCGATGCAAGAAGAGCTTTTTAATGAATGAAAAGTGATATTTTATAGACTGATTAACAGCCAAGAACAAAAGAGCTAAAATAAACATTCAACATCACATCACAGGCTATATATTTCCCTGTCTGGATGCCATTAAGCTCTTTCTTTCCATCTCTCTAAAACGGTGTGATTAGTCACTGCGTGAGTCTACCCCGAGCAGGTTGAATTTAATCTCAACCTCTAAGGCACTTTATGGAGAATTTCAAACCATTACCCAAGCTCAACAATTGGCGGCTGCTGCCAAGCACCTACAAGGGAATGTCAGTTTCCATGGAGACCAAGCCACCCCAGCTGCCCCCCTCTCTCTCGCCACAAGTAAAATGGTTAAAAAAAAAAAAAAGTCATTTTGACAGGCACATATCACAAACCTCTCTGTAACTCTGTCTCGTGGACACTCCTGGCCCTTCTCTCTCCATCTGACATCACTGTTTGTTTTAATCTATGCCTCTTTGTTCTCAGTTCAAACATCTGCCTCAGTGTTTACCCATGTTGGTAATTGCTCATTTGCAGTTCCTTGGCAGTTTCCCTTGGACTCTAGGTGTTCATGGGAATAATACATTATACACAAATTTGGGAACGGATATATCAGGAGGATAAATGCTCAGAGCTAATAGTTGATGAAACCTAATTCAAGAAATTACAATAAGTATTTTGGGGGGCTGTACTTGACTGTTTGAAGTTACTGTAACCAATAACAATTTTAACAATGGATCAAATGGTTATATGAAAGGGGTCACTCGTAGTGACAAACTGTTGTCCATCAGTGCTACAGAGCATTTTAGTTTCTTTTACCTTTTTGTTTTACTTGTTTCATTCACTCTCACCGCTCTCATCAGTTCAGCTGGCAGCTGTTTTCAGAGAAAAAGCTCTTAAGACCCAGAATAAAATACCTAACCAGCACCAAACAGAAGACAGACACAGTTAGCATCTAGCTGGTGAAGGTTGTCAAAGGTATCAAAATATTTATATTTTTTTTCAATACCACATGTTTAAAAACAATACAAAGCTAACATTTGATAGTTTCAAAAGTACGAAAGTTCTCAGTTTACACTCAGGGTTAACTTTTGATGTACCGAATCTGTAGAAAATGCTATAATCTCAGTACTTATTTAAGACCATGGTTCTATACTGCATTGCCTAAAATTTAGCATGTAGCGTAGCAAAACCAGACAGTGTTCATTGACTTTTTTTGTACCAGCATTATGTGCAGGTTGTTAATAAAAAAAAGACTTGCTTTGTATGCCTCAGACTTTATTTTCTTTTTGTGGTGGTATTTTTATACTAGTATTGTATCGAAGTTTAAAATTCTGTTATTATGACAACTCAGCTTAAATGCTGATAATGTGTCAGTGTGTTCCCAGCTTGTTCCTGCTGCCCACAAGTTAAATTGGGCCACAGTACACTGGATGGGAGCTCCACCTCTGAGTCACACCCTTTCCACACATCCACTTTCAGACACTGTCTCATGCTTACTAAACAAATGTAGAATGTAGGCCCATTTTTTGATTTTATTAAATAGCTGTAGCCACCACACAGCAGCAGGATCAATACTGTGTCTCTAACTTGAGAGAGGGGCTGCACGCAATTTAGGTATGTGGTACTGGAGCGGCAACTTCATGAATTATTTAAATCTTCTAATGTGGTACTGTGATCTCACGGTTGCCTTATTAACCTAAATGCTTTTCTGCACAGCAAACAGGTATTGCACACAGATTCAGAGTTTATACATTGAAATCACTGGGAACAAAGTGATCGTGATGTTCAGGAGTCCAGCACCATCAAAGCTGTCTGTATGTTTTTATTTTCAGGAAAAGTCAAAATATTATTTTCTCTGGAATCACATTTTTTTCTGGTGTGTCAAGTGGATTATTATTAAATGCAATAATATTTGCTTTACTGGCATTATTCAGTGGCTTAAAAATAAGGCAACAGATATAAACCAAATAAGGAAAACACAATAGGCATGAATAATTATATATACAGTATTGCAGTCTATTTTCACACATGGACAGGAATTGTAGGGTTTCCATGAGAGGCAGATTTGAAAATATCTGTCTCTGGAGGACTAAGATCTGGAGAGGGTGAATAGAATTTACTTTGTTGGACAGTATTAAAAAATATAACATTTAGAAAATTCAACAGCAACATCTCAGAAATAATGCCTTTGTCGTTCTGGAGTCACAGTCGACATCCACAGAACACAATGTCGACTGTTTTCATTATAATTATTTTCTACTGAAGAAATAGTCCCTGTGAAAACTGTCAACAATGTGGTCTGTGGAAACCACCCACACATACCCAACCCCTCGTTGGACAAGGTCTCCTTTTCCTTACAAATCCCAATTTAACCCCTGTTGCTGCACCTGAGTGGCCAAGCACTCAGTTAATACAGGCTTAAATGAGGCTGACAGTCACAATTGGAGGCTCCCATCTGAGCAAATCACTCCTGGAATTCAGAAACCTGTCTGCTGCAATAATGCACACCCAGTTCAATTAACAATAGAAAAACAAAACAGAGTAAAATAAACACATGGAACATCTTCTCACATGCATAAACAGAGGCAGTCATACTTGCACACACCAACACACACATACATGTTTATATATTGTGATGAATATTGAGAAACTGCAGCTCTTTTAGAAATTCCCTTTGTATACAATTAATTTGCAACAGCACATACCTTCCGAGGGAAATGTGATGCTGACTAAAATAAGTTTCATATTAACATAATGAGGAAATGTTGTTAATTAATGTGGCAAGTTGCAAAAATGTTGATACTAACAGACCAGTAATGTTTACTGACAACATATTTTATGTCATCACTGTATTTCCTCATGTGAACCAAAGTGTTTCTGCAGGAATCTGCAAACAAGTCCTGCATGTCGTACGTCTGCTATCTACCCAAACACCTCCTTGCAAATCCAGTGTTACATACATCTATTGATTTAAAGAAACATTGTTGGGGAATGTAATCCAGGCAACATAATTATTAAAACAATTTAGTGATATACAAATGCAATGTCTAGGAGACTAGCACCCCATTTACACCTGGTATTCAAATGGGATCTGTATCCAGATACATTATCCAGATTCTTGAACAGACTGGGTTTGTACCTGCCTAAGATCTGAACACAGTGCAAGACTACCTCCTGATGTGGTCAGGCAGATCTAACCATATTCTGATCACAATGCATTTACACCTTGCATTAATATGTGTTTTTCCTGATCTGGATAATGTATCCGCATACAGATCACTTTTTAATACCAGGCGTAAATGGGGTGAATTTTAAACTCTTCCTTTAATTTAAGGTCTCCAAGTTGTGTCTGATTGCAAATCAAACAACTGTCATTAAGCCTATTGCTAAGTTTCCTCCTTATTTTTATAGCTATCTTTTAGGTTTGCACTCACTCTTCCTCTGTAGGATAATGATGTAGACTCATTCAGCTCTTTATTCTTCATCTAAGAGCACGCTGATGCCAATAAAACAAATCACTCTGGGGCACCTTTAGTTTTGTCTGCATTCCTGAGGACACAATTTGAGCAATGAAAAGAAGTTTAAGATTTTATTGCTAAATATATAACTGCTGTAAAAAGTGAGCTATCTTCAAATTGCCGTGGTGAATCAAAGTGTATGCCCTGCGTTGGTGTGAAGGTAATAAATTGCATTTGGTAACATAAAGCCAGTTATTATTAAAATCACTTATATACAGTCAGAAATGTCTCTTGTTTTTCTTGTCTGCTTCACACAGCTTTTCTTGTATCTGAGAGAGAAGCAGTAAAGGAAGACAACTCCTCAGTGGTCACTGAAGAAATGCAGCTTCAAGGAGATGAAAATGTGCCTCCCAGAGGCAAACCTACACTCGGCTCTTCTAGTGTTTTCAGCCAGAAGATGCTCAACCAGGTAGTGAGCAGTGGTAACAGCGGTGGAGATAACATGTTCAAACAAAATCCCTGAGGAGGTAGAGCATTCCTTAAAACCACACAAACTGCCTCTTTAAAAACACATCCTTGGCATACGTTCACACATGATTTCATGACCCACGGTGTTCACACCTGATTCTCTCCCCTCCTGAGTCTTAATCAAGTTGTTTGTTTCAAAAAGGCTTCATTAGTTATCTCTCTTTGATTGTGTAGGTGTGAATGTCTCAGAATGAGCGTGTGTGTGCCTGTTCATGTGTATGTGCATTTAGCATCAGAAAACACACTCTGTCCTTGAGAGTGCTGCAAACAAATTTAAACACAAGTAAGAAAAACCCCTCATGACTTCATCACATTGATCATTTTTCATCGTCAGCTCACTTTGTTATTGAGAATACAGGTCATTACAATACAGGCTGCACTGGAGAGGGTGTTAAAAGATGTTTTCCTTTATGGAGAATGATTTGTTTGTTTAACGTTCCAGCTGGCTAGCCTCCTGGGCCCTAACCTACATTACAACACAAAGACTATTAATCATTGATGATCAGACCTTTTAATATTGCTCATAAAATATTTATTTGAATGTGAATAAAACAAATGAAGAGTTTCATAACAAAACACTGTATATCCTTTTTTGGGGAAACATATTGCCTGAAGATTATTGAGTATAAGGCATCAAGAAGATTTATTTACAGTCAGCTTCTATAATTTGTTTAAATGCTGTGTGAATTGGTCATTTTGAATGTACCATTGGTGGTAGGAAAATAATTCTAAAATACTTAGTACTAGGGCAGTATCTAACTAAGGATTTTTTTTCAGTTGAATCAGATTTGGCTGTTCAATAAGAGTATTCAATAATTCATTTTTTTGTTTTGTTTTTTTCAGTTCAATTCGCCAAACTAAACATGAGTAGGTTTTACCTGTAAGATTTTCTTCTTCATTTGCGATGTGAAAACATCAGATTTTCACACATTCAGAGAAAGTAAAAGTGTGCATTTCTATAGTTCAGTTATAAAATCCCAGCACATCGGAAAGCATCTCTCCCTGGGGTGCCCAGCACGCTCCATGCTCCTTCATGCAGTAAATTCAGGGTTTGATTTTATCAAACCAAAGTCGGTGATTGTTGGAACAGTGGAGAAAAGAAGACGTTTTTGGCAAGTTTTATTTTGTTTCTGTCAAAGACTTGACACCTGCCCTGCACGCTCCATGGTGCGCTGGGGTGGAATGGCCGACAAGGCATCACCTGCGCTCCGTCTCTATCACTCCTCTCTGCTTCAATCACAGTTAGTTTTGTCATTTGTGGTGATTTGGAGACTCAATTTCTAAAGTTTCCAGCCTGCCATGCTGTTGCACTGCTCTGTGTCACTAAAAAACAAGAGCTGAAACTTGTTTACCAACCTCTCGTTTCACCTGATTTCATTAGTTAACCACCAGCACATGTTGCACAAGGATTTTTTAAATAACTGAGTCACTTTATATATTTATGACTCCCCTTATTTATAATTCTTCATTTAAATGCTTTGCATGTTTGGTGCACTTTTGTAAGCTTCTACCTGTTTTATCTTGTTAATGTAATGCACGCTGACTGACAAACAAAAAAACAAAAAACAACTGCTTGACTGAGTCTCCAATTGATGATTCAAATCTTCAACTTTCAGGGGACACCCCTACCAAATACCCATCTTAAAAAAAAATAACCTTCCACACTGCAAAATAGTAATACTAATAACATTTTTAGTAATAACTGTGGCACTATTTCTGACACAGGCATCAAAGAAACATTTAAACTGCGAGAGATGGTGTGTTCAAATGTCTCATTTAAAAAATAATGAGCCACCTCAGAGCTCAAAGCTCCTTACAAATCTCATATCTAAAGCAAATGCAGAATAATCATATCATCCAGACATTCATTATCACTGAAGAGAGAGACGTCTCTAGAGGTCAATTAACCCCAAGTGTGAACTGAGAACTCTTGGTGCAGACGTCCAATAA
Source organism: Lutjanus campechanus (assembly GCA_027495735.1). Taxonomy (NCBI): domain Eukaryota; kingdom Metazoa; phylum Chordata; class Actinopteri; order Lutjaniformes; family Lutjanidae; genus Lutjanus; species Lutjanus campechanus. The sequence goes on from JAJHUR010118547.1 coordinate 17,814, forward strand.
GCCAAGATAATAACACATGCACACTCTCACGCTTGTGCATATACAAACGCACAGCTAAGCAAAGATAACGCACACATGCACACCAACAGGCCAAGATTATTAATAAAGACAAAACACAGAAACACTTGGCAATAAAATGTAACTCAACTCATACTCACACACATTGTCTGTATCTGTCTTTATCTATTAAACACACTCACACAAAACTGTATATAATACCAAGCAGACTGCTGTCCTTTAATCACAAGTCATGTTTTAATTGGAATAAGTGTGAAGGAAATAAGAGCCGTTAAAGTGGCTCAGTCTGGCACAGATACGTTACAGCATGAGACTGCTGGAGCCAACTTAGTGGATTCACATATGCTTTTATCATAAGGTCAATCTGCAAGTGGAGGTAGCCAAATTATTTTTATATTCTCTCTCAATCAGGCCTCCATCGCGCGTCAGAAACCAAAATAAGGTGTTTAGCTTCTTTCTGGAGTGTCTTACATGATTCACTGTGTCCCATTGCAAAGCAGGTGTAAATTTTCTTAATTTGGCTCATTGACTTAAAATAAATCAAGCAAAATTTACAGGACAGAAAACACTTGAGTATACTGTGAAATTAACTGCTAAATTGCTCTTTTAGAAATAACCCCTAAATGGACTGGATTTTTTTTCTGCTTATTGGATGGTATAGACAAAGCTTTGTTTAATTAAGGGTTGCTCACTGTACATTATCCCTTACATAATACATTATATACAAAATAATAAATATTTAACACCAGCCAGTAACAGTTTTAGGTTAGATTTTGCTTTCATTTAGAATGGGAGAAACCTGTTATCATTTACAAAAGATAATGGTGACTGAGGAAATTGAGGCCAACAGTTACAGCAGGATAAAGGAACTTTTTCACCACCTTTCCAAAAGTCACAGGTAGGAGTGCTAACAGCACTTGTTCCAGCAGTCACATTGACAAGGCTGCCTGCAAATGTGTCTGCAGATATTTTTTGTTTATCCACCTCATCAGTGGAGGTATCGACCGATGCTGATTATCTCAAAATGCTGATTAACTGGTCTATCATTAGCTGAGAGTTAGATAAAAAAATTAATACGGCTCTAATGTTTGTGAGATAAATACGAGGCTACCTCCAGCAGCAGTTAGTATCACTTTTCCTAAAGACTGGAAACAGAAGGACACAGCCAGCTTGGCTTTGTCCAAAGGTTACAAAATCTGTCTACCTGCACCTCTAAATCTCATTAATGAAACACAATATTTGTTTAATCTGTACAAATATGAAGATGAAAATTGATATGCAGTGTTAAGGGGCCTGACTATTTTTTGGCCTGGCACAGTCACTTCTGGGAGTCTTGTACTCTCTGTGAGGTTGCCACAAAATCACCAGAGACCCCAGTCTTTAGGATAAGCTTGGCTTTGAGATTTAAGCTTTATTGGAAGCATATTACAAGAGAAAACACTTGGATGAGGACTAACTAGTTGGTTTAGCCTCTTCTCTGAGCTTATCTATGGGAACAATCTACTTCTCAGCAAGAAAGCCAATAAGTGCATTTCCAAAAAATGTCTCGTTTAGGCAGCAGTGGTATTATCCAAAATTTTGAAATGTGTTTACTGTCCCTCTTGTCTGCTTCTCCTATCTTAATCACGTCCCCTGTGTCAAGATATTCTGGATCTCACTTGAGCTATCTTGGGTAGGATATCTTTTTTTTTCAAATTGAACAAAACACCTGACTCTATGTTATTCTGTGTTTTATTCCTTATTATTTGCACTAACAGTTCCTTGAGGGTTTTAGCCTTTAAAAGCCCACATCAGACGCTCATTTCACCTCCACCTGAGTTCAGCCCACAGACAGTAACTGGTGGTCTTCATAATACATGAGACTTAAGCCCACAATGGAGTCATTTTCTGGGTAACTGCATCTGTCTAGAATATGCTCATTCGCACAGGCT
>JAJHUR010118548.1:0-13975 GCA_027495735.1 Lutjanus campechanus
GCCCCTATGCCGATGTGAGGATGGGTGAAGATCTTCAGTTCACAAAACAATCCTGGAGTTTCAGCAGAAAACAGGGTTGCAGCTAATGGCAGTGAATGGAGACCAAATGTAAATGTAAAAAAACAAAAACAAACACAAAATGTCTCCATCCTGCTCGTGTGGTGTAATCCAAGTGTCCATGAGCCATGACATTAAAATTTAACCACAAAAAAACACCATTTACGCTATGTTTTTAGCCGAAATGTCAACTGTAGCATGTAGCAGGTAGCATGTAAACATGGCGTCGATGGATCACAAGACTTCATATATCTCTTAATGGATGTACGTGTGAAAATATCACGAGATATACGAAGTCGACGCCATGTTTACATGCTACCTGCTACAGTTGACATTTTGGCCTAAAACATGGTGTAAATAGGGGTGAGTACATATTGAGTGGATTATCATCTAGGGGTGGAACATCGCTTTAAGACAATATTTTTAACGTTCAAACTGATAAACTTTATAGTTTTTTTTAAAAATAAATATGCACACATTCTGAATTTGATGCCTGCAACATGTTTCAAAAAAGCTGGGACCAGGGCAACAAAAGACTCAAGAGAGTTGTGGAACGCTCAAAAAAAAAGTCAAGGTTAAGGTTAAATTTAAGGTTAATCAACTTGAACATTAAATGTCTTGTCTTGTACATTATTCAAGTGAAGTTGAAAAGGATTTGCGAATCATTGCATTCTGTTTTTATTTCGGCAATCTTAGACAAAAGTTTTGAAAGCTGCATCCCTGGAAAAAAAAAAGATCCACCCTCTACTCACACGCAAGCACCTACAAAGCATCCAATCATGTCCTTAATATCGTTTTAGAACGAAAATCGCCCCAGATGTGAACTCAAAATAGAAACCACTGCAGCTGGTTTCACTCGGAGCAAAAGGCTCCATTAAAAGGAGAGTAATCTGTTCTAATAGGAAGCTGTGCTCCCTGTTTTCCTGCTGGATTTTTCCAGTGCGCCTCTGAGAGGAAACAGCAGTAGGAAAAGCAGGCGCTGCGCCTGATAGGGACGGAGCGGGACGACACAGGTGGTCCTTCCATTTGACCAGGGATGGAAACACGACGTACAAAAGCATCTGTAGAGTGTATGCTTTTGTTACGATGTTGCTCAACTTTATTCCCTATCAGCAAATATTGATAGTTGTCCAAAGAATTTATATCATACCATATCATATCATACAAGTATATCATATGGTTTTGATGTAAAAGGTTAACTAAGTGTCAAATATAAGTAGCAGAGTAAAAACTACAAGAGTTTTCCACTTCCTGTTCATTTCACCAACAGACCTAAACCCAAAGACATTCAACTGCAATGATATAAAATAGAGAAAAGCAGCAAATCCTCCTGAGAGGTCTGATCCTGTGATTTATTGATATTTTTCTTGACTTAAACCATTTATTATCAACAGTTGTTTCATCAGCACTAAAAGATACATCACAGACACACTGCAGATATCATAAACTATCAGTGCACGTATTAAGACATGACTTACACACTCTTTTCATCCCCATTCACCCAGAAAGGGTGAACAATTCATTTAGCAGACCATCTGCTTCAAGTTACAAGATATTAAAAATCTCACACAGTAAACCTGACAACTAAGAAATGGAAAAACGATTTCAAAATGTTCTGTGTTTGTGCAGACAGAGAGCAATGACACAGCAGCGCCCAGGTAATCAAAGCACCAGCGGTAAACAAAGCACTTTAAGTTGCATTTAAGCGATAAAACCTCCATAAAATCAACAACTGCGCAGCAAGAAAAACACAACCAGACCAAGCCATTTAGAAAAAAAGACAAAAGAGCCAAGAGACTAAGGAGGGACAGACAGAAAGACAGAGGAGTTGTACTGACTCACGTTATTTGAAGATGAAGACAGTTGTCCTGTGGTTCATATCCATCTTGACGGCACCTGCTGCTGCCATCTTATTTTTTTTGTGCACATGAGCTGAGAACATTCCCATCACTGGAAAACTAGTTAACTCTTCATGTTCTTTGATTTTATTAACATACTTTGCTTATTATAGCATTATTTCACTAACTTGTTTAACATGAGTGTGATTGTCTTCACTTCACTTCACAGTCTTGACAGAGTCAACATGTGATTGATTGATGATTGATCTTTCTAATCAAGGGAGATCAACTTCACCTGCTGCCTTCCTCTCAGAAGACTTGACCTGAGTAACCCTGTGACTGAAGTGTAATACCCACTGCAAACCAGAGGGGCGCTGTTTCACTCTTTTTAATAAATGAGATAGATAGATAGATAGATAGATAGATAGATAGATAGATAGATAGATAGATAGATAGATAGATAGAAATAAAATCTGGATAAAAGAAATAAGGTCACATAAAGCAGGCGATATTTAAGTACAGGAGACAGCCATAAATATAAGAGATAATATCATGGCACTCTTGAATTTAAAACCAATAAAAGCGCAACATATATGTAAGTGCACATAAAAATACAAAAATGATGCTAAAATGAAAGAAAAAGACAGAATTTTATTACTTTCATATTAAAATGACTGTTTGTTTTAATATCAGAGGGAACTCCTTATAAAAAGCTACAAAATATAAAATGTATATAGTATATGAAATAATAGATAGAGCTATAAATAAATCTTTTTTAAAAAATCCTGGAAAAAAAGAGGTAACTAAGGTCACTTTACACCCAACCCAGATGTACCTTAGAGGAGTTTGGCCGTTTTGCACAGTGAACGTTTTGAATCAGTAGAAAAAACAATAACAATTTTTATTACATTTTCAGTGGGTATCCATGTAATACAACAGATTCACTGTGGCATGAAAATTGCCGTCTGGTTTATATTTATTTATTTATTTATTTATTGTGCAATGTATTTGCTGCACTCTGTCTCCTTTTTTTCCACTGCAAATCAACATGCAATGTATCACAGCCAATTTGCAATTTATAACTGTCTGAGCAGATTTAGAATAACACAACCTGGTCGAAAACGTTACACAAGAAACAATCCATTTACACCTGGTATGAAAACGTGATCTGTCTCCAGATATGTTATCCAGATAAGGAGAAACGCATGTCCAACAGAGGAGGTTTCTTTAACAGCAGCTTAAATTTTTACAAATCTTCTGTATGTGTCTGTATGCATGAAAAATTGCAGAGGAAACTTGTATGTGTGCAGCTGTTAGTGTGACTAAGCCTCTGCCTTTCTTTCATTCATTTTGTTTGTTCCTGTTTACTCTCTGAGCAGCTCCAAAGTGCGTGCCATGAAAGGCTGGGAGGACCGCTGCAAACACTGTTCGAGAGCTCAGGAAAACAGATAGAACCTTTCCAAAAATCAGAAAATAGGTTTCCTGTTAAGAAAAGTCTGGTTTCCTAAAAGCATCGCAGTGCTCCGATACCTTTTAAGGAAGCAGCAGCAGTGTAACAGACTGAGACGCTACTTGAAGTGATTATCCACAATGTTTTTCCACTTCTGATTGTTTTCTGTGGACATTTCTCCACATGTCCCAGAGATCATCTGCTAATCAAACCTTTTCAAACTATTTCAAGTGGGATTGTTTGAAGCATTTATCCATATTGAGTGTATTACAGTAGAGGGCGGTGGACACGCGCCCAGTTTGGAGAAGCAGAGCGAAGAACCAGTCAATATCAGTTCAAGAGGATGCTATGTTTAGAATATTTTCTTTTTTTTTTAAACAAAGCAACCAAACTCCATCTGCAAAATCAGTAATTTTACTTCGTAGACTGCAGAAGTTGCTGGCTTGTCGCTGCCTCAATCTGTTAGTTTGTTTGCATTGTTGTGTGACTTTGGTGATTCTGAACTAACCCTATGAACACCAAAGTCACCTAATAACACAAAGAAACTATCCATTCAATGCAGCAGTAGATCAGCAACTTTTGTTGTACATTGCTTAGCTTCCTACACTGGTAATCCTCCTGTTTCTCCTGCTGACAACAATCAAGGTGTGGGTGATACACTGACTATGGATAAGTGCCTCATACAACCCCACTTTAAAATATTCTTTTAAGTAAAAAAAAAAACTTGTCAGCTTCTCAGAACTTTTTTACAAGCCTGGACACAAAACTTCCTTCAGCCACCGGCCCACATTAAGAGAACAGATTGCAGGGAGGAGTGAAAGCAATTACAATTAAACACACTGACGAATGGGATCAGGAAACCCATTTGTGGTTGTTATACTCTTGACAGTGACAGATCAGGAAAAAGTCAGGAAATTTGGCATCTCTGGAGCTTTGGAGCCATTTACATCCTGCTGGTCTTCATATCAGTTGACCCACTTCCTTTTGTTAACACTCAGCTCCTTCAAGAGGAGTATCGTCTCACCCAATTTCCATACAGAGATCATTAAAAGTACCTTTGAAACTTTCCCAGAACTTTGTCACTTTTTCTTTCTTGCCATCCTCCTTTCTTCTTTTTCTTCTGATACCATCGGGTTGTGTTGTCAGTGAGTCATCAGGACAGGGTGCCCCGTTCACCTCGTTGAAACGCTTGCCAAGCTCGGAGCGCCCTTACATAAGCACCCACTTCAAATGAATCAAGTTGAAAGCGTGCGCGGAACACAGGCCTTTCGGGGAAGGAATCCTTCAAGAGAAACAGTTTGCAGAGCTGGCTGTGATCCAGACACTTTATAAAACTTTGGGAAGGAGGAGGTGATGGTGACTTTTATCCTTTCTCTTGATGTTACTGCTTTTGATGTTAAAGAACAGCACTTTTGCTCTTATGAACACATTCTTCACTTTTTTAATTAGACTCGGTTGCAACAAAAAATATTAATTTAATCTCAGATCAGTTTTGATTAGAGTTTAGCAGAATTTGGTTTAAAATGAGTAAATCCAGATTTAAAATCAAGCAGAGCTCTGTTGCGCGTGAAAAAATAGTCTCAGTTTAGTATATGGATTTAAAGCAAAATTAAATAGAGTTTAATCAATATGCAGATGCTTACCAAAATTAAAATGAACAAAAAATAAAAAAATGCTATTGGGACCAAATAAGTATAAAAGACTGGGGCAAATGGCTAACTGCTCTGTATTACATTTTACATTGTCTGCTAGCAAACATCAGCTAAAAACATTAGATTGATGATAGCTAATGTTAATAAAAAGTTAATAAAACATCACATTGTTTGCTAGCTAACGTTAGCTTAAAAGGTAACAACGGTTACTCTGTTTGGTAGCTAACATTAGCTAAAAAACAAACTGTCAGCTCATTTAAATCAGGGCTTAAAACATTGTTTACTGCAGCTTACCAGTGAAGTATGTAACTTAGTGCTCGAATAATCTGTAGCTATTGTTTTTATACAGTATTTGTCTGCTGTTGCTTTTGCTTTATGTTTGCTTTTTAAACACACTTTCTGTAACTAGTTATTGTCTTGCTTTTAGCTTTTGTTTTGAATGATCTCAAATGCAATTTTTATGTTCCTTTTATGTTTTATTTTAATGTATTTCTAAGTTCTTGTAAAGCACCTTGAATTGCCTTGTGTATGAATGGTGGTATTCAAATAAAATTGCCTTGCCTTGCCTAAAAAGTTAACAAAATACTACATTGTTTGGTAGCTAAAAAGTCAACAAAGGTTAGGCCTACATTGTTTGCTTGCTAATTTGAGCTAAAACATTAACAAATGTTACATTATTTGCTAGCTAGCTAAAACAATACAAAGAAAAACTTGTTGGGAGATTTAATGGAGCTATGTCAATAATTTGCTCGGTCCATCTCAAAAAAAATAAAGCTTGATTGATTGATTGATTGAAAAATGCAGCCATGTTAAAAGTCAAACTTCCTCAAGGTTAAGTTTAAAACTGGATCACAGTGAAGTTGAAAGTTTTAGTGCAACAGAATTTTAAAACAAAAAATAAATTATGAGTGGTTTAAAAGTTTAAAAGTTTGGCGCAACATAATTTAAAGTTAAACCATGATCGAAACAAGTTTAAAAATAACTTTAAACCTTGTTGGTGCAGTCCAGCCATAGACATGATACTTTAGGTGAGAAATTGCAGCTGTTTGGGTCGCCTGGTCAGAGAGGAGGAAAGTAAGAAGCTAAAGAAAAATCATTCCTGTCTTCTGTGTCATTATGATAATCTCACTGCTCATTCTGAGATGATGTACAGTTACCAGCAGACTTTACAGAGTGCTTTGACCCGTGTAGCTGCTCTGCTCGGGTTCTGTGGATATCACTTACAGGTAATGAATGCTCCCCCTATCTCCTCAAACCTCCACATAAACCCCAGCCGCCTTTCCCACAGGGATTACTGTCTGTGTGTGTCCGTGTTTGTGCGTACTTGTGCCTGTGTCTACGCAGCTCTTGGAGTCGATCCATGTGTGTATCTGTTGGCTATATATGGCTAACAGCATGTCTGAGTTATCTTCCAAGGTAACAGTGAAGGTCTTCTGGAAAGCCGTCCTAATTGTGAGGGGAATGATGTGAGGCAGCTGACAGATGCAACATTCCTTCATATTCATCTTTCTGTAGAAAAAAACAACAACAAGAAAGTGATCATTAATACTGGTTTCAAACCAAAATATTAGTGAAGGTAAGTGAAGGTTCCTTCTCAGCTGATCTTTGCCTTAGAGAATCAGGGACTGCCCATTGTTCCAAAACCCCAGTAGTCCAAAAGATGTCCCATTGGACCAAAACCTCAACAGCCTGTTATCCCAAAAACAAACGCCCATTGCTCCAAAGGCCCATTATTCTGAAAACGCACACTCCCCCCGGAGTTTTTTGCCCTTAATATCAGTTAAATGGGACATTTTTCAGACTATTGGGGTTTTGGAATAACGGGTAGTTGGAGCAACGACATAACACCGATTAATCTATGTTTTTTGCAAACTGGGAACCAGATTGTTGGGTAACGTTTGTATCCAGCTGGTGATTATCAAACTAACACCAATATAGCACCTCCAACCGTGGTCAGTGTCAGGTCTTGGTAAGGTTACGGTCTGGCATTGTAGAGATAATTGGCTGGGGGTCATGGATGAGGTTGGGTTCAGGTTAAGGCAGGGGGAAACACGGATCGACAGATAACCTTTCTACGATGTTACACTGGCAGTACAGCAGTTATTTTTTTCCTCTCACGTTCCCACCAGACTGTGGCCAGGTTTTCATTCAAATGTAATGCAAATTTTAACCAAATTTTCAGAAAACTGGCAAAAAAATGCAAATGTATCCACACTCCTTTCCAGTACTTTCATACAAATATTGGGACTCGGCACTAGTGCTCCAATCAGACACCATTAAAACACTGCAGAGGAGGATGACACTGTAATTAAAGGACCAGTGTGTAGGATTTAGTGGCATCTAGTGGTGAGGTTGCACCTTGTAGGAGAAACTAGGGTGGCTGAGAAACTCGCGAAATGCTGTATCTGGAGCCAGTGTTTGGTTTGTCCCTTCTGAGTTACTGTAGAAATATTCTGCCAATAAATCCCCTTAAATTTTACACACTGGACTTTAAGAGTCAGCCGAACCTCGCATCAGTGTAGAAAACGTGATGGAAATATGAGATTTTTCTGTGTCTCCTCTGTCGTTTCTATGCGCAAATGAAAGTGCACCTAAAAAGATGTCTGTAAACGCACCTTCTGACTAACTAAAACATTTGCCTCAACCTTTACTCCAACTTGGAAGTTGCCGAAATCGCAACATGCTGCTCTGATTAATTACCGCAAAGTGAACATACTGGTCCTGATGCATCTCATCTTATGATTCATTTAGATAGATGATGGCCTAAATAGTTCTCTGTCTAGTCCTCTCTTAAATATGTGGCCTCAGCTGTGTGAATTAGCACATCTGCTAGTTCTACTTGAAGTTTAATATACTTTATAAAAATGCTTTAGTTTTACTTTAGCAGCTTGCCTGGCTTTAGCTGGCTAGTCTGGCACATTACCTCCCCACAACTTGTCATCGTACAGTTCAGTTTTTGTACGATTAGAGAGCTTTGGAGGAGCTGTTTGGTGGATTTTCTTACGTTTGGACAGAGACACGCTCGCTGTTTCACCCTGGTTTCAGTCTTTACGCTATGCTAAGCTAACCAGCTGCTGGTGGCTTCATATTTACTGTACAGATATAAAATTGGAATTGATCTTCTCATCTAATTCTTTGGTCATTATTTCCAATTGAGACACTTGAGATGCAGCAACAAAACCTCTATAACGTGGAGGTGACCAGCCACAGTCTCTCTTTGTCTCTTCTTTCACATGTGTTTTCTCAGTCAGGCTACATTTGCCAAGTTCATATACACACACACATACACTATATCTCTCTGTGAATGAGATCAACTCGTGAGCACCCACACAGAGAGCACAACTGTCACCTCCGCTGACTGTGATCCAAAGAAACTGAAACTCGAACACACACACACACACACACACACACACACACACACGGTTCTGCGCGCACACTATTCACATTTTAAATTCAAATCAACTGTGTCAAGAGGCCTGCAGGCGGGGGCTCACTCCCACTTCGGATGTTCTCCGGTTACACGGGCGCGTGGGTGCTGTCACTCCATCAGATGTAAACGGACGTCCTCTCCGGCGCATGATGACATCGACAGGGAGTCGCCCACTGATGTTCCTCTGCTCATGTTCCATCCTCTGGATTTCACTGTTTTATTGACAAAATGTTCTGTTGATGTGGGGAAATACAAGTCAAATCAAATCTGCAGAATCTGCGTTTTCGTGACCGTGACCAACAACTTCACTGCCTAATTATGTGACTGATTCTTTAAATGATGGGTCTAAATCATTTGTCAAAGCCCAGAAGTAGTGTTACACTAACTTGAGTGTTAACACATCCAAAAATATGTACAACTTGTGCAAGAAATCTAAAAAAGACAGTTTTTAGGGACATTCTTCAGACGAACAACCTTAAAATATCAGATGTTCACGTTGTCGGTGGTTTGAATGTTGTTCAACACACTGTGCTGTGTTAACTCTTCTCCATTATAGAAACCTTTCAGTTTTCTTTGGTCTGAAATGAAAAGCTGCAGGAACAAATCTTTGAAGAAAGCTTTTGAGCTTTTATTTTAACATGCAAATTACTTTCTGTGGGAGCTGTCTTGTGAAACAGAATAATGGATTCAATATTTTGCTCAAAGGTACATTGGAGGATTTTTCCTGTTATTGCGAGCAGATGTGATGTGCTTGTAATTTTGCAATATGTTTGATTTGAAGTTGGCTCGAAAAATAAATACAAGATCAAATAAGATTTAGACTGTGAGTGACAAAATATGTAGATATTTTGAATAGAACGATTATGTCTGGGTCGCACCAACAACCTGGGTTATGTCTGGGTTAAACCCAATTAAATCACGACTTCGCTCAAAGTTTTGTCGCACCAATTTCGAAAAATTTAAACCTTTTTTCAGAACTGTTTAGTTTCTACTCTAAACCAGGATTAAAACTTCAATTTAAAATATAATCCAGTATTAACTTGAGGCAGTTTAATTTTTAACAGGGCTGCCTTTTTGGGATGGACTGAAGAAAAATAATGAAGTTCCTCAAAGAAAGTTAAGAGGCAAACTCAAGCCAACTGAGGTTTAAGCTGCATCTCTTTAGCTAGTTTATCCATTAAAACAGACTGCCAGTTGCTGCCAGGCAGTCTTTTTTCCTACTTGTTTCCTTGCTGTGGTCCATTTTTAATATTTTATTATTTGGGCATATTGGTCCATTAATTAATTCTTAAAGAAAGAGAAATGAGAGCTTCTCTGCTGAGCCATCATGAGTGGGCTAACTCGGCTAATTAATATTTTCGCTGGCTAGCAAACAATGTGACATTTTGTTAACGTTTTAGCTAGCTAGGAAGCAACTGTATCATTTAAACTTTGTAGCTAGCTAGCCAACAATTTATCGTTTAATTAGCTTTGTAGCTAGCTAGCAAAAAATGTATTGTTTTATTAACTTTGTTGCTAGCTAACAAACAATGTAACATTATGTCAGTTTTTTAGCAGACTAGCAAACAATGAAACTTATTTTTGCTGTCTAGGAAACAATGTAACCTTTTGTTAACTTTTTTAAAACCTCTATATCAATTAAACTTCATTTTATTTTGGTTTACATCAGTATTCTTGGATTTACTAAATGGATATTAGTGTCATTAAATCCAAGTTTACTTATTGAAAACTTAGATTTGCTAAACTCTGATCAGAACTTATCTTATTTTCTTATTAAATTTATCTTGATGCAACCAGCCTATATGATCAAATAAGTTTGTATAAAATAGTTTTAGCATTTAACTTAATCAGATTTTTTTTTAAAGATATTCTATAGATTGCAACCCAAAAACAAAAGGGTATTTATATGAATGTAGATGTGACCTATGAACTCCTCCAAAGCTTCTAATCTCCTCTGAAGATCATTTAGCACCGAGAGATCTGATATTTGAGATATTGCAGCAACCTAAGACTGTGGATGTGTGGTAGCTGGTCCCTGACAGCTGCTTCCTTCCAGAGACCTGCTCTGCTCTGCAGAAACACTGCAGAAGACAAACCTCCCATTTAGAGATCCGCAGAGAGAGAGCGAGAGAGAGAGAGCAGCCAGGCTGAGGAACATCCTCCCTACCCTCCGGGTTAATATCCTGATATACTCGTGTTTCCTCTAAATGTTGCTCCTTGGGACCAAGGGAGGCCTCTGAAGTAGCATTTGGAGCCCTATAACAATGAAACTTTCCACTAAAACATAAATTAGAATATAAATGATGGTATTTATGGGATGTTTTTATGTGGGGTGGCTCAGCAGCTAATGAGGAACAAAACTATGATATACGTACACTGAGAGCATTAAAGACCCAAAAAGATGAATCAGTCACTATGATGGGGACAATTTCACCTCATGTTACCTCTTCTCAAGCAATCATTAAACATAACCTATGCAGAATATTCTTATTGTTTCACTGTAAATAGGGTGGACAAAATATTAGAAACACTTCTTAGCGTAAAGAAATGCAATTCAACAGCGACACAACCTCCAAAAATTACTGTAAAGATAAATTAACACGTCTGTACAACAGTTCAAAGCATAATAACCTCAATAAAGACAGGGTTTGTTGCAGGGCTGTTGAATTAGTCTGCATTAGTTGCAGTTTGGTATATGTTACAACATAATCAGGCAACTGAGGGCATAAGAATGAGCTGTGAAAAAGTGATGTAAAACTCATATAAGCAGTTCAAATCTTCAAGAGGTTTTAATTCTGTCTATTACACAACATTCATGTTTAGTTGGTTTGTGGAGAGAGAGCTTTTGACACGCAGGGTCGTCCTCACTCCTCCTACGTTCACCCCCGCAGCACAGTGACCTTCCTGCCAACCTGAGCCGCCTTGAAGCTCCGCAGTTTCAAGGTCACGGACACGTACCACCCGCAAATCTTTGGCATTCCAGAGGAACGATGTCGTAATACTGACCATCAAACGCAGCATCAGAGTCAGTCCTGCTAAGTTTTGCTTGTGTTTATTTCATCCTCTTAGAGTCAGAACAGACATCTTGTTTTCTGAAGTTTTTTAAAAATATTTTATTTATGTACAGACCACAAAACTTTTTTGTCTCACATGAATCATCTGTCTCAGTTTAAGAAACGTGTATGAGTAGATAATTGATCATTTTTTTATTAAATGAATAGTTTGACATATTGGGAAATAAAAGTCTTCACTTAGCTTAAAACTGACTAAAAACAAGTGGAAACAGCTAGCCAGGACCCAACTGTGAAAAATCTGAACATCTCATTTTTTAAATGAAGGTTTTTGTATAAATTAAACAAGGAACATATAATGTATTAAGTAGTCAGCATTAGTAGTTCTGAGAGGTAGATTTTGCTGCCTTTGGACAGAGCCAGTCTAGCTGTTGCCTGGTTGAGTGTTTGTGCAAAGCTAAGCTAACTGGTAGCTGCTAGTTCAAGAGTGGTATTGATTTTCTCAACTAACTTTCTAGAAAAAAAAAAAAATCAGATCAGTGAATTTTTTGCAGGAATTGCAAAATGTGTTATTCACTGAGTGAACTGTTAAGTATTTTCCAACAAATGACAAACAGATGCACGTTGGTTGACCATTTCAGTGTCCCACCAGCTGTGGTGGAGCTTACATGCTTACGACCACATGTCCAGGTTTATCCAGCGCTGTTCTGTTTTCAAGCTGGGAGTCTCGACAGATATCTGTCAAACACTAAAATGTCCCTGTTATTATAACCACCACACATGTGAAATCAACACTGATTTGTTTGTATGTGTAAACACATGTGTATAAAGGCTGTTGCTAAGAGTCACAGGCAAGCGCTGGGGCTTTCTCTGACAGAACCTGTCAGCATGCTAACGATTAGCCGTCATGCTGTTCTTTGTAAAGTATCTGGCAAACTAAATGCTGCATTCATGGTGTCCGTTATGTTGAACGGTTTGCTCGTATATAATAAAAATGCCTATGGTGCATGCAGAAGCAAATACATGTGCACATACATGAACGTATGGCTCAATTAAGGATCCCGATTTGGGACGCGGGCTTTTCTTCCTATTGCTTTATCTCGGTTTGTCTAAGGATATGCTTAGTAGAAAGTATTTTGTCAGTGTTTTGTAACAGTAAATGTGTGCTGTGGTCTTATAATTGCACCATTAGATCAGCGGATGATGCAAACAGAACATCACAAGACTAAACTATTGCAATGTGCAGCCTGAGCTTCATTAAAGAAAGTTGCATCAAGCTGTTCTGGGTTTCATCCTGCCTCTATCTGTCTCTCTTCCTCCTTCTCCCCACGACCCCCTCTCTTCCCTCCTCCTGCAGGGAGCCGCATCCTCTCTCAAGGAAAACAGCCCCAACAAGCAACAAGTTTTCCATTACATTCCATCCTGTGCTCCTGGGCTAATTTTTTAAAAGGCCTCTGGTTTGAATGTGGTTATTATCACATCGTGTGCCTTACAGGACGAATTAAACACAGAGCCTTTTTAACCGAAAATGGTCGTCGCAACTTCTGACCATATCATGCCATAAAAATAACAAGAGGGGGCATTTCCCAGCACTGCTCCAAGTTTTTCACATATGATTCACCCTCTTATTAAACATTTCCTCCTTTAAATCCCCCGGGACTGTGCTGCAGGGGGGGGGGGGGAGCAAGTGTAAGAACAATGGAATTTAGATGAAGTGACACAATCCTCCCGTAGACTGTACAATGAGAAGGATGGATGCTTCCTGTGGAGTGCCGCCATGGCAACACAGACAAACATGCACTCGTGCCAGTAAGAGCGGAGGTTGGAGGGATTTTAATAGCAATGAATTAAGTTGAAATCCCCCTTTAAATATCGCACTACATCTGGTTTGACATATAAGACAGCAAGTTACATCTCACGAGGATACAGCAGCGTGCAGATGTTGTGCTTTTAAAAGCTACGCTTATATTATGTGGAAAAACAAATGACTTTTTCCAGGTTACTTTATTCTGTGCATCATAAACTTAAATGGTAAAATATACTTTATACTGTAAGTGCACATTCCTCTAAAGTTTTCCAGAAACAGCTCATTGCTGGCAGGAGGTTCATAGTCTTATCAGAGTGTGATGTTTTATTCTGTTAAGTGGAGCAGGAGGCATATGGTACACTTGAAATGAACCCAAGCACTTCTTGGATTAGTCATTTAATGGCCCTGTAATATACAGTAGGTTGGCAGCCAAGTCCGCGTTACAGAGGGCTGTAAATGTCTTATTAGTCAAGAGCAAAATAAAAAAAAAATATCAGGGCCAAGCTGCTTTGTGCCAGCAATTTATTAATGTTATGAACTGTTCAAACTGTGGTACTTGCAGTAATGAAAAAGGTTATCATTTAAAATGTAGCTGCAATTTTGTTTGTTTTGTGCGCAACAAACAGCAATAATTGCTTGCTGTGGGTTGTTTGCTGGCTGTGACTGACAGAGGATAATCACACAAAACTTGCTGTGGGTAAAAGTTTTCATTTTAATCATGAAAAAAAAA
>JAJHUR010118549.1:0-13624 GCA_027495735.1 Lutjanus campechanus
GCTTCTACTACCTGCTTATATAGTGATTATGTAGTCACAACACACAACGATACAGCGGGACTACAGTAGTAGTTTAAGTAGTTATGTAGTTAGTTGCTTGTTGTATTTTTGTATGACTAATGAAACATTCTAACAAACTAGTGACCAGTTTTCAAATGTTAAAAACAACTGAAAAAAAATACACTAAATGCCTCCATTCTGCTCGTCTGTGGCACAATCCAAGTCTCCTGAAGTCTCAACATGCCGTTTGAACAGAGTGTGTGTGTGTGTGTGTGTGTGTGTGTGTGTGTGTGTGTGTGTGTGTGTGTGTGGTGTGACGGTGTGCAGACAGTGTGCACGTGCACATGAACGTGGCTCCAAGCTAAGGATCTACAGTCAGATTCAGGCTAAAAACATGGTGTAAATAACTTTTTTTTTTTGTCGACTTGGCATGTTGGGGCTTTAGTAGACTTGGATTACACCAGACGAGCAGCATGGAGGCATTTCATGTTTTTTGAAACTGGCCACCAACTCTGTTTTCCTGTGAAACTCCAGCAGTGTTTTGTGGACTAAAAAACTAAACCCGACCTTCAGTCAGCATAAAGTTGAGCAGATAATGACTGAATTTTCATATTTGGGCGAACTATCCCTTAACTTATTTGCTGAGTGAAAGTAATTTCAGACCAAGGCTTCTGCTGAGAGGGGCAAGAGCAGCACCAGCAGCTCCAACAAAAAATGATGACAATTTCCATCAATTTAATAAAAGTTGTTGAAATAAAACTTGTGTGAGCTTATTCGTATATACAAAGTAAGTAATAGTAATATAGTATGACACTGAACAGGCAAATACTAGTAAATGTGTCCTTTTTCAATATTAATTGAAAAGAGTTTGTGTAGAAATGAAAAGAAATTCAACCGTGATCAGTAGTGACACAACAACATACATACAGACGGAGGCAGTAATTCAAAAGGGCTTGTAAAGCTACACTGCAGTAAATGTGTCGGCATTGTGTAGTAATTCAATAATAAATGTGAAGCAGTTTTTATGTGGTCATTTCCCAAAAGCTGATAGTGAGACAGAAGTAATTAAATAATTATTGTGCAGCGATTTAAATAGTCATTGTGTAGTAATCATCAGTAGGCAAACATCTACTCATTACTTCTGAAATAACTACACAGATCACTGTTAGTTTGCTACACATCTCAACAGCAATCAAGTAGTGGAACCAGTAGGTTTTGTGTAGATTTTGTATAGTTGTGTTGAGTTGTGATTCAATAGTTTCGTTCATGAGGGTTTTATAATCTGGGCTGCAGCACAGATTATAAATTGGTTACTGTCCGCAAGTGGTGAACGCGAGATGAGCTTGTAACAAGCAGTAACTCCATGATGGGAGTTACTTCTTCATTTATTGATATTTATTATTAATTTATAAAATTTGATTTGACATTTAAATCAAAAAATCGAATCAAATTGTGACCTTAAATTCAAACAGCTTCTTGCAGCTCTAACAGCTCCGCCACTGTTAGACTTTCAAGTCTTAATTTGTAAAGATAAACACATCATTGGTTTTATGGCCTGGTGACTGTCACTTACATTTTTAAGTCTTCTTTAAAAAGAGAAGTCTACATGGTATCAAATGTGTCATAACAGCTGGTAAGCTACACTCTGTCGTCTGTGGAGGAGAGAAAATTTGTCCAAAAACACACCCAGAAGAACCTCTTAACATCTCTAAAATGTTTTGAGCATCCTCATCTCACTTTCATTTAAATCTCTGACTTTTCACACAGAGCCATCTTATGAAACATTTTACAAGGCCAGGATTAAATTTCATGGTTCAGTGCAAATCAGAATAATTGCTTGCAGCGTCTCAGGGTTGCAAACTTTACTGGCAACCTGACGCAAATAATTATGACTCAAATCAGTTGAATTAAACAAGCCTGACCTTTGATGCCAATTATGGACTCGGATTTCTCTCTTCACTCAATCAAACGTGTAAATTATTTGTAAATTATTGTCTGTTCATAAAAAAAATTAAATGAACGGGAGTGGTATTCCTCATTTTTCCCCCACCCATGACTGGCGCTGAGTCAGCGTTAAATTAGCTGCTTAATGAGCAAAAAAGACAACATTTTAGAGGAAATTCCCACTAAAAAATATACAGTACATGTCTGTTACTCTCAGTCAGAAAAGTCCACACGTTAGTTGTGGAGGTGTTCTGTCACAAACAAACTGCCGCCTGCAGAATGATGAAAGACACAGTCTGAAGATTAAATTCTCTTCACTCTCCTCATGCAACCCTGCTGATGCCAAACCAGCAGATACTTCACCACTCGCTTTATATCCTCATCTGTCAGTGCATGACGGAAGAGGCGTATTCCTTTCATCATTTAGACTAAATTAGAGAAAGTGCTCCTTACAAACACCTGTATTATCTTAAAATTGTCAACCTTGTCTCACAAGTGCAATTTGATTCAACTGCACAAAGTTGTTTTGCAGAAAAGGCCAGAAAAGGAAAACAAAGAGCATTGATTTAATTCCACCCTACTGACAACGGCATCAGAAATGAGAAGATGCCAGCAGCAAAACAAAAATGGATTAGACCGTTTCTAATCACAAGATTCTGCTCCGAAACAAGGTCGCCTGTTAATTCTGCTTCTTGCAAGTTTTGTCTTCAACATCTGTCATCTATTTCACTCTCAATTTCCCAAAACTGGACATGACTGGATAAACTCACACACAGCCTCGGGGTATCTCTCAGCTTTTTTGTGCCACATTGCGCCGAAGGTCAGGTCCATGTTTGGCCTTGGAAATCGTTTCACAAGATTATTGAATTCAGACAGTTATTTCAGTTGAGATATTCAGCTAATTAGTTGAATTCTCTTCCTGAATTGCTTACGCAGACAAATACGTGCCATTTATGAACACAGTTATCACAGCTGTGCATGCTATGTGGTTAGAGTATAATTACATCATTGTGTGGTGTAATTGCATTGAAATTCCACGTCGGCGACATGGTTTAATAGGGCCAGGTAATTACCTCTAGTGCTTACAGTGCTCACGATTCTATAAGAGTACTTACGATCTAAAACACAGAAAGAAAATAAACTATTTAACCGTGTAGCCTGCTTATCCATGTAGAAGCTTAAAAAGCAAAGAAAGAGGACCTAATCAACAAAATCTGAGCAAGTAAACATAATCAAAATGCTCCGCTGCTGAAATGCTTCTGAAACGCTGCTGGTGGGGCCTGCAGCCATGCAGAGGACGGATCAGAACCGCGGCGCAGACGTGCCGAATTTCAGCCACCCAGGCCGACGCTCTCGTCGAGCTCATATAATGTTGCTCCCCCAGCTGCATCCCATGTCACAGACTCTGCTGGAGCTTCTAGCTCCTCTTAACTCCACCCTCCTGCTGCTCCTCCTGCACACACACCTCTCTGTTCATTCTCCAGTCAGCGCCTGCCAGCTTTTCCCGCCAGTACACCGTCCACACCCTTTGGGACTCCCCTTGTATTTACTGTCAGCCTATCAGTTGCCAGCCTGCTCAGTCTGCCACACACCTGTTGCTTTTCTGCTTATTTACCCTTCAGTACTTATACCAGTCAGTTTGCCAGATTGTAGTTTGTGCTCCTGCTTGCTTTGTATCCTTTGTACCTCTGCTTGATTATCTTGATTTTTGGTTTTGACTCCTGGAACAGACTGTACTTTGCTCTGCCCAAAAACCTCAGTAAAATCTCAGTGTTTGCCTTCCTCCTGCCTCTGTTTCTGCGTGTGGTTCCTCTCTGGTTCATGGCATCCCAGTGATTGGTGGACTGGATTAGAAACGCAATCCAGTCTCTCCTGATTGAATTATTGTTATGATTCCCGCTCCTGCTGATTTTTTTGTTCCTGTCCTGTCCCATGCTCATCATGAATATTGAAATTGACTCCCATCCCATGGGAATCCCACAGGATTACCAAAAACATGTCAGCCTCTAATGTACGAACATACTGTACATTGCAATAGCTTGTTGCAGCTACTGCCAATCTGTGCTTGTTTGAACAAAATTCTCTTTTTGCGTTAGCTTAGTGAGAAAACACTGTCCCTGAAACACCAACAGTGAAACACTGCTGCTTGCATCACATCAAGTGTACAAAAGACAAACAAGCCAACAGATGTGCCATTTTATCTACGCGCACACAGCAACCGTGCACAATTTAATAATACAGCCAAGACTTTATTCTGCTTGAAATGACAGTCTGAGTCATTCTAATGTCTTCTAAAGCTAAAGATTCTATGGCTAATGCACAAATTACTCTCCACTTTATTAGCGTAGAGATAGAAGATATGGATAAGATATGGATATGGTGTACAGTTGGGGAGGAGTTGTTTATAGCCTGTACCCGAGTCATTCAAGAGGAAAACGGTGCTTCTACTTTCATGCTTCGACAGTAATCCTCTAGCCTTTGAGCCTCAGCGACAGTATGATTTAACCAACCAGCCATGGCACCATCTCTGTCTAACCATGTGTGCTTCATGCTGGTTGAACTACAGTACGGGAGTAGTGTAGCTGGACAAGCAGTGAAAATATTGAAATATAAAAAGGTATAAAAGTGATAATCTGACAGTAGACAATCAACAAAGGAACGTGGCTCAACATAGAACATGTTAATTATGTTATATTGACACTGCAGGCAAAAGTGGCCCAAATCAATAACTCATATGTCACCCAAACCTTTTTTTAAAATTACATTGTGAAAAGCACAAATCACATAGAATCACATGTAAGAGCAGCACTTATACTCACATACTGAGACTTGTCCAGTGGTGCCATGCTGACTGATTGGCTGTCCAGCAGGGCAGAATCGAAGTCCTGCAGTCCAGCACTGGAGTGGACGACTCTGTCCTTCACGAAGATGCTGACGGCTCGAAGCATGAAGGAAACAAACAGGTGCATGTGGATGTAGTTTCTCGTGCAGTGAAGACGCCTGCCATGAAAACAAACAGTAAACAAGCAGTTAGAGATGAATTATACAATTGATATTTTCATAGAGGGCTACAAACAGAGAGATCAGAGAGTTCTGGTGAAGTATTCAGATCCTCTACTTAAGTAAAAGTATCACAGTGAAAAAACTCCACTACAAGTAAAAGTTCTGCATTCAAAACCTTAATAAAGTAAAAAGAAAAAAATAAGTGCAATTATAAGTAATATCAGCTAAACTGACTTACAGTATCAAAGGTAAAGTGCTCATTCTGCAGTAAAATTGTTTTTGGATGAATATTAATGTGTATGTTGCATTTTACTGCTGCAGATGTTTAAGGTTGAGCTCATTTTCACTACTTTATAGGGTGTTGAGTTGTTTAATCTACAGCATCATATTCTGCGCCATCATATGTTTGTGGCATCACAATCCTGTGAGAGCCGGGCATCTCTAAAAAGTCGAGATAAGAGATCCAAGAGGGTTTTAATAATAGTACTACAAGTACTTTTTAACTGGTTATGAAGTCTCAAATTCTTTCCTTTTTTTGCTGTTGGCATTTTTAAATAACACTTTAAGTAATTAATTTAATATCATAAACGTGCGCTGATTTAGTTGACTCGTGTCCACCCTAATATTAGGAGCAGAGGGCACCTGCTGTGCAGCAACCAGGGACTAACTCCAGTTATAATCCAGTGCCTTGTTCAGGAGCACTGACAGGAGAATTGACCAACATATTTTAGATGGTGGGGGAATAGACCCTTTTCACGGCTCCACTACTTCCTGAAATTAGCAGTGTACATTCATTTCCTGTCTTACATTATTGGCCGAGGTGTGTCTTGCTGCAGCAGTTAGGCACACCTGGATTAATCAATTTGGCCAATAATGTAAGACAGGAAATGAATGTACACAGCTAATTTCAGGAAGCGGAGCACCCAGAGGAAACCCACACAGGCACTGGGAGAACATGCAAACTCCACATAGAAAAGCTGTATCCAAACTGGGATTCGAACCTACAACCTTCTTGCTGTGCGCCTCCATTAACACATTCATGCCCCATGGAAACTTTTTTTTTTTACTGATCTTGTTATATTGTGTTATTTTCCTGGATATCCCAGCCAAAGCTCCACACTGGGCGATGAACATTGTTTACACTGACAGTATCTCGAAAAAGAAGCGGAGAGAGCAGAAACACAGCACGAATCAAAGATCTGTAAGCTGCTTTATGAAGTCAGACACGTAGCAGATAGAGGGCCTGTATTTGTCAAAAAGTATTTTGATGGCTCTTTGAAAATTTGTTCCGTTTGAAGTTTTTCTATTTAAGACTGTAGCTCTGATCACCGTGGTGGCTTTCCTGTCTGAGAAGTCTGGTGACTTAACTTTCTACTTTTGTCTCTCTAAATCAGTTCAGCTACTCTTCTTAGGAAGTTTCTTTTTACACTGAGTACCCATCAAGTGCACGGTGCACATCAAGTAGAGCACCGTTTCAACAGCGGACAGCCATAATAGTGCACAAAAAGTATCGGTACAGCAGTACGTGAAATTCGCTGCAGACACGGACAGTAGCTCCAGCCACCAGGCAGCTTAATTCTGTTCTGATCTCAAGTCACTGTGACAAGTCCCTTTATATGGTGTTTGCCTCCTTTCCCTCTCCCCCTGTGTCTCCTGTCTGTTTGTGTTTCTGCTGTGGGTGTGATCTTCCCTCCCTGGGGCCTCTATTACAAAGCAGGTTCAACATACCCAGTATATCTTCTGGTGATCACTAAACCCAACAAAGGCAATCAAGCATAAGTGGTCACATGAAGCTGGTGATCAGCTCAGTAAGTCAACCCAGGGTTTCCCACTCTAGACATGAGCGCATTCATATTTCGGGGCAGTGTTTAGCAGCATCTGAAATAATGACAGCACACCAGCGTATTTTACAAATGAAGAGCAAACTATAATATTAGGCAAATAATAAAGAAGAAGGCGATCATAATCATCATAAACCAGACTGAAAGAAACACACCAGCAAAGGACAGCTGGCAAAAGAAAAAGAAATAAACACACTGACTCTGAATAATAACAATGACAGTACCTTTATTCTACAGGGCACTTTTCAGGATCCTCAAACACACTTTGCACAGGTTAAAATGTTCAAAGAAAACACGCACTAAAATATTTGCAACATGCAACATTGATCACATATTAAAAATAGTTCAAAGCTGAAATTAAAGTTTTATACTTATTCTTTCAGGTGCACATGGCTGTGATTAACAGACTTGGGAGCATAATTATTTATACAATAATTTATAATCTAACATGTTTACGGATCATGTGTCTGTCATCTGATCTGCAGACAGATGATCAAACGTATAAAATGATATTCTTATGAATGCGTCCCTCTCTTTTTTATGTGGCTACATTTAGGATAACGCACTGGTCGGTCAGAGCACAGTATAAAACAGACTTGAGAGTGGTCATAAGTCTTACTTTCAGGGCTTTATAAGTACAACAAGCAAAGCTTTAGTGCTTCAGTCAGTCTTTGTTGTAGGATGATGTGCCAGTGCTGTTTAATAAAGTGATTTGATTGGTCAGCACATTGATCTCTTATCTTTAACATAGCCTGCTCCGGAGCTGGTTAGGCATTCAGCATAAGTTACCATGGTGATGTATGCTAAGAAATAAACCTCCGTTGTAGTACTGAAAACCCGGGGTTAATCCTGAAGGTTGCCTTGCTAACCACAAACCCTGCTTTGTAGTACAGGCCCCAGGTCTCTTGGGTCCGACCTGGCACTACTCACTCCACACCTGGCAGCAACTGGCTCATCAAAACTCCCAGTCTGCTCACCTGGACCTCATCAGTTCTGCAGTATTACCCTGGTCTCCCTTGTGGTCTTTAATTGTAGTTTTACCTGTGCGTCTTCTCTTGGTTGATAGTGTTTGTCATCATCTGCCTGCCTGCATTCAACCATTCATACCTCAGACACCTCCTGCAAGCTACCCCACCTCCGCTCAACTTTCCTACCCAGGTTTGGCAAACCTGGCCATACTCCATCACCCTTTACCTTCTGCCTCATCCATCCACCTCCCCGCTATTTCCATCATCATTCCCTTTTAGCCCTGCAATGGATTTGGGTCCACCTAGCAATGACATAACAGGAGTTTTCTGTCCTCCTCCCACTCTGTCTCTCTCTCTCTCTCTCTGTCTCCTGTCTTTCCCTCCCAAACTCTAAACAGTAATGCAGGGCTACTTCAGGTACTGTAAGTGGGCTACTCACAGATTCAAGTGGACAGGGATTTCCCAAAGCTTTTTGAAGTGCTGATGGGATGATTACACCTGTAAATTTCCATAATAAACCTAGAGAGCCTTGCAAGTGGACTTACAATATTAAAGGCAGTTTAAAATGTTATAAAACATCTTTGATCTTTTCACCAAGGTTGCAGTTTGTGGTGCGCCAGGAGAAATCTTCTGTTTATCTGCATCTCTCTTAGGTGTAAGTGGGAGGAAGTAATGTTTTAATTTACATGAAAACTTTTATTTTCCAACTTTTAAAGTATTTGTTTTAAGTACTTTTTTTTTTTACTTTTGTCTCACACTAATGAGACAAAAGGTAATCCAAAGAAACTCACCCTATATTGTTGAACATTTCTATTTAAATTCTTTTCATAAGATTTGTTATTACGCCTCAGGTTTGTACCCACAACTCTGAAAATGAAGCTCTCTTGTTGTTGGATTGGGTCTGTGATTCCATATCAATTCTCTTAAACTTTCCCAGTTTCTTGGACAGAAATATGCAACTGGTACAAATGGTAGCGTAAACTGGAAAGCATGCGATTCAACATATATAATGATAATTTTTCCTGTTATTGCATGTTCATCTGACCTGTTTGCTCTGACTGAAAGATTCTGGTAATTCATTGAATTAAGATATTTGGAAGAGGTTGCAGAAGTGCACACATTCTTTATGGCTATATTTCACCAGTGTAGCTGCTTCGCGTTACAGTTGTGCCGCGTCAGCAGGAGCTGATCTCAGCCATTCTACACAATGCTTGTGATTTCACCAGCAGCACCTCAGCGGGTCCCAGAAGCAACCCTCAAATACGCACCGAGTCTATTTTTGACAGCTGTCGCGTCAAGTAGCACAGAGCAGATCAAACGGGCAGGAAGTCAGACACAGAAAAGGCAGGGAGAATCCGGTTAATTTTCAAAATAAAAGACCCCGTGCAGACTCACAGTCATAAAGACAGACAGAAAAGAAACTATTTAACCATGTAGCCTGCTTATCCATTGTAGAAGCACAAGGAGCAAGGTAAGAGGACCTAATCAACATCTTTATAGGCATATTTTTGCTCTGACATTTTAGCAATTGCAAGTATTTTAAATCCCTACCATGTCCAACGGTGGAATAAGGCGCCACAGTATGCTGAGATTTACTGCAGTACAAATTTATTTTGCGTTTTTTTATTTTCAGCCCATCAAATACAGCAGATTAGTTGCATAATGACAGTAATGATTATGCTCCAGAGGAGACGCTTCTGGACGTGTCCTCCTATATGCCATCAAAGGCAGCTGACGTAGTATAAAGACATGTTTAGAGGAGGTGGCGCGGGTGGTTGGTCAAACACACACAGGACTCTTTCACCCAGGAGACCGGGTTCATGTCCCAAGTTCATTTCTGCACTGATTAGACTTAGACTGACGCCGTGCCAGTGAAGGTGTAGGCTATTGAGCATGAAATTAGAGAAACGGTGACGATGTAGCACATTAATCAGCAGCAACAAGACTTATTAGCTGAACAAGTTCTAAGCCCTGGCAAATGAGGTGATTATAGTGCAGGACGTGGTTCCATTGTTTATGCATTGATTCA
Source organism: Lutjanus campechanus (assembly GCA_027495735.1). Lineage (NCBI taxonomy): Eukaryota > Metazoa > Chordata > Actinopteri > Lutjaniformes > Lutjanidae > Lutjanus > Lutjanus campechanus. The sequence continues at coordinate 9,786 of JAJHUR010118549.1, forward strand.
TCATCCGTTGCCTATTGTGGTGTTGGATTATTTTTGTGCATGTAACATAAAGCTGGTCCCACAACAGCACATTAACATTCAGTGGAGGCGCTCAGCTAATATGCCAGATAACATGCCACTGTTGCCTTGTGCGTTTGTATTTTTTGTATTTTTTGTGATTTCTTTTGTTTATGTAATTTATAAAGGATTTTGTAATGGAATTGCCAACCTTGAATTTGGACTTGCCTGGGCAATGTGATGCACACTACACACAATACTGGACATACTGTGGGATGCGTACATGCTTTTAAAAAGATCATTATTTTCAGATCAAGCTCCTGAAAGCTTTTGGACCAAGCAACAGAACGTTTGCTTTTAAATGTGAGGAAGCTATTTGTTTCTGTTTCTGTTGTTTCTGTTTGTTTCATCTCTCAAGCAGGAACTAATTACTCTGACATTTGGCGTACCGAGCAGTTCATTTTGGAACTGCTGATTGATGGAAAACTTCATGTAGTGAATGAACAAACCAATCAGATTTCCCCTCAGGATTTTTACATCTCTTTTGCATGCTGCATGGATGCATACAATGGATGGATTGTCTGTTTGAAGTAGGGGTGCAAGGCATCACAAAATTCATGGTTTGGATTGTAACATAGTTTTGAGTCATAAATCAGATCATTTTTCAGATCAGCAAAAAAGAAAAAAGAAGCGGGATTAGGGTTAAATTATTTTAAAAATGCACATAGCTTTGATCTCTCTCTGGCTGTAGTCATCACCATAGTAATTTAATGTAATACTAATAGTGATAATTACAAATATATATGTATAAACAAACCAGATTAATTAAAACAAGTCATGCTTTTAAAGTCATTCTATGAAGTTGAGACAGATTCCATATTCTGTTCGTGTTCGGAGAAGACCGCTGTTAAAGCTGGCTCTGTGTCTACTGCAGTGTCAGATATAGTCAGATATTAAAGTCAGAGATCACTTGGAGTTAAAAAGCAAAGCTCTAAAAAAGATCTCACCCACTTTGTGTGAGATTTCAGTGGATTCTTCAGGAGACTTTGTCCATCTTTCTTTAAGGTATACTGCATTTTGCCACAGACAACTGTTGAAGGTAAATCCATCACATGCTGCCATCTCTGCCGGTATTTCACCCAGAAGTGTTTTGGATAAAGTGAGAATCAAGTGTTTTTGCACACTTCAGTTTTGTCAGATATATTTCCAAATGTCACAGTGGCTGAGTCCGGCACTTTTGATCCCTAGTTCAGAGCGCACACTTTGCATCTTCATTCTTTGTTATTTTATAAGTGTTTCCACAAAAAGATGCTGTCAGACATCGTGTTGTGTTACTTTAATTCAGATGGCAGAGCCACAAGTTACTATAATAAGGTCTTTAACGTTCAGAATTGTTTGAATTCACAGTGTTTTGTGCTTGTTAATCAATTAATTAAAGTGCTCTCGGCTGGCGCACACACAGCTGTTGAAATTTATCAGAAAGTAACCTCAGCCTATATATTTTCTAACATATTCTCATATGTTATCATATTTTAATGTCCTGTAATTATATTATTGGATATCCATTCTATACAGCACCAGGTCAGACTAGTTGAATTGACACAAAGCGTGCAAAAATCAAATCACTGCTTTCCAGATACTTAATTGCTGTTTTATTTTTCAAGCTGGAGCCAAAGCACTGTCTGCCAGTTGGTTTGTCAGTTGTATAATTTGCATGATAACATTTTTAAGTATCCTCAATTTTACAATTTTGTCATTGTGAACACAGCACGACGCCAAAGCAACATGGTGAGAGATGAGGTTTGAAACACAACGGGAGTGTCAGGATACCAACAAAACGGTACAGGTGTCAAATGGAAAATTGCAATCCCGGGAGGTTTGGAGACTTTCCAAAATTCATTGGCTAACCAGAAAAGTAAGTGCTTATCAGGAATTAAACCTCACTGTTGTTTTGTAGCTCCTGCAACTCACATTTTGCATCCTGTGAGTGTAAATATACAGACACAGCAGAGGACCACCTCCTGCAGTTATTCCTCTGGTGTGTGTGTGTGTCTGTCTTTGAAGGATAATCAGAGGATTGTGTGGTGCCACACTGCAGTTATTACAAAGACAGCACATCACTTAAGTCTTAGACAATCCACCTGTACCTGAAGTATCCGATGATGAGGATGGCCACCAGCAGAGAGCTGAAGGACACGGCGTAGCCGATGGTGTACATGACATACAGCCGCTCAAAGAAGTCTTGCTGTGAACATAGAAAGAAATAATTATTATTCAGTCCTCACTTTAAGGTGAAACATCCTGTGTAGCTGTAATGAAAGCGACACAGCGCTCACAACTGATGTGGTGTGCTAATTATTTTGACATGAGAAGATCAAGAAGGAGTAACAGATGCGCTGAATATTAAAGCTGAACCTGATGCTAAAGCTGCTATGTAGCCTGTGCATATGCCAAATTAAAGTCTGGATCCGTGACCCATCCTCAGAGCTCTCACTATGTCTGTGTGTGTTTTGTCTGAAGTTAATTAAAACAGAAAATAGTGGACTTATAAAGTATTAACATGTATGTGGATGATTTTAAATCCCTAATCTATGACAGATAAAAGGCTTAACGAATGCTTACATACTGGAGACAACATCAGGAGTCCCAAAGCACCTGTTTGTCTGAAATCAGATATAATATCGTCTTTTCAAGCGCTGGTCAGACTCAGAGGAGATTAAGTTGATACCATGAACTCCATCGCTGTTATCTTTTCATTTTTCACAGAGCAGATGGTGAAAAGTCCCCCAGGTGAAATGGTTTGCCGGGATGAGTGGGTTGAATTTCAAAAGATGGATAAGTTGAACAATAATACAGTTTTTACAAGTAGTCAAAAAGATTGAGGTGTTGAAAACTGCAATTTTTTTCACAAAAACAACAAAGCTGTTGGTCCAACTCCAAATCAAGTGAAGTCTGAGAAACTTTCATGTCAAACAATCTTTTCAATATCTAAAGGCTGAGTGTGCCAGTTGAAATTCAAGGTTCCAACAAGCACTTTTCAGGAAATTTCAGGCTGCATTTTCAAGCTTTTCCACCAAATTACAGACGTGGTAAGTTACATGTTTATATACTCAAGACGATACGGTATTGTGCTACAGTATAAACAGCAAAAATTATATTTTGTGATCAAATTCAACAGAAGAGTGACAAATTAAAAGAAAACACAACAGAGGTAGTAGACTTTCTACAACCTGACTGAGCCAATATCCAACTTATGAAAGTAATGAAATTACAATTTCAAGCCGTTCAAGCAAGATCCAAGCACTTCTCAAGATTTTAAAATTCTTTTTAATAAAGCACTGGTTCCCAACCTGGGGTGTGGGCCCACCTTAGGGGGGCACCAGGAATCATAAAGGGTCCCCAAGACTTCTTCTGCTCAGCTTTCCTTAGTTACAAGTACGTTTTAAAGTATTTTGAAGGACTTCCAGCACCTGTACAAACCCTGACAATAGCAGAATGGCCACCATGAAAAAAATGTGAATCAAAGTATCTGTATGAAGTCAGTAATTTAATGACAAAGGATGCAAGGGGCAAGATGTAGCCATTGCATGTGCAAATATGAGCATAGCAGTCCAAATAGAAGGCTGGAGTCATTGACTATATATTAGAAGGGAGGTGTGTGTGTGTCCCCCGCCCCCTCCTTCCCAGATATGGCAGAGACAGACAGGCTGCAGGGCTGCAGGATGCACGCAACCTTGTGAACTGACAAGCAACGACGAGTCCTCCACTGTAAGCTGATCAGCTGTTTATAACTGTCAGCTGTCTGCCAATTTAAAGTTAAGCCCGTAATCCTGAAAACAAAA